>VMDO01005833.1:54101-107353 GCA_007922755.1 Pedetes capensis | reverse complement strand
GCTCTCTCATATGAGTGAGAACATGTGTTGTTTCTCTTTCTGAGCTTGTGTTCGTTCACTTAAAATAATTTTCTCTAATTCCATCCATTTTGCTGCGAATGACCCTATTTCATTTTTCTTGATTGCTGAATAGTATTCCATTGTGTATATATACCATAGTTTTTTTATCCATTCTTCTGTTGAAGGGCACTTTGTTTGATTCCATATCTTTGCTATTGTGAAAAGCGCTGCATTGAACATGGCCCAGAGCATTCTGATCTGTTGTTGTTGTTAGGTGCGTCGAGTCGGTATCCGACTCATAGCGACCCTCATAGGGTTTTCAATGGCTGAGTGCTTCGGGATTGCCTTGGGAGTGGATTGCCAGGCCCTTCTCCCATTTTTGCGGTGCTGGGAATTGAACTCGGGGCCTCAGAGACTGCAGCGCAGCGCTCTACCCACTGAGCTAAATCCCAGCCCATTCTGATCTAGTGATCTTTTAAAGGAATTTGTGGAGTGGTGCCTGCAGGACAGAATCCTAAGATAAGGGGGCCATTCGGGACAACTCCGGGTTCTTGGTCAGCCTGGGCATCTCAATCATGTCAGCCAGCTTAGGGGTGCTGTACCCCAACATTACCACCTGCCCCAAGGAGTTCCTCTTCTCAGGGGAGATGCTGGGTCCTTGGCTCCATCGCATAAAAGAATTTTAGAAGTCAGTAAGAGAGTGAAGCAATTTGAAGTTCATTGGATAAAGGAAAGAGATAGACCATGCTTCAGAGTGAGCACGGGCATATAGAGCCTATGTGTCTTTACAACAGGTGTGCGTATAATTTGAGGCTTTTGAAGTTACATTGCTCAACAGGGGCCCAGCTGGTGTCTGGTATAGATTTGCAGATTGGAAAAGGAGCATTGTTAAGATGCCTAGATTGGGATCCTAGAGGAAATTCCTACTATATCTAGTCACAAGGAAATTACCTAGGTCTGTTTACTAGGAAATGACCTAGGTCTGTTGACTTTAATCATAATTCATGATCTGATCTGGTGAGACTCTCAGGGAAACATTGGTTGGTTTCTGGGAAGGCAGTTCTCACAGCAGCTTTCCTTTTTGGTTGTGCTAGGGCTGATAAGACTTAGACCAGATTCCGGGATGAGAGAAGCCCTTTCTCTCCCACATCCTCAAAATATTCCCTGTCTTTCTCTTCTGCCCAAATCAGAGACATGATGTGACGTCACAGCTGAACCAGGTGAAAGGCACCAGTGTGCTTGATACAGAAAATGGGCATCAGCCAGGGCCCTCACCCCTTCAGACCTGGAAAAGACCAATGCAAATCTCTTGGCCCCTTGTTATGGAAAGAGTAGCATCTTTTCCCAGATGTCAGAGATTGGGTGGAGGGCGGGCTGCATTCTCTTGGTCAGTCTGGCCCCTGAGTTCCTGCTCCTGCCAAGCCCTGATCTTACCTCTCTTGTCATTCCTGTTTGTCAAGCCAGCAACCTTCTCCCTTTATTTCAAAATCCACCCCTCCTCGCCCTGTCGGGAGGCATCTGTATGTGTGGCAAGCTTTCCAGATGGCCTGGCAGGATGGAGAGCGTTCATAGAGCAGGGCTGGCGACTGCAGATTGGCTGTTAGACCACATGTGTGCCTGCATAGCAAGCCCTCCTGGCCTCTCTTCAGCTCTGGCACTGCTCTGTGAGGCAGGACAGACAGAAAAATCTGGGGGACATGGGAAGGAAAAGACTTCTGACATCCTGGGAACTGGTCTGAGTCTTATCAGCCGAGAATTTCAACACAGCGGGAAGAGAAAGGCGGCAGTGAGCCCCGCCTGCCTAGAAACCAGGCCTTCCCTAAGAGTCTCACCAAACCAGATGATGGGCTGTAATTACGGTTAACAGACCCAGGTAGTTTCCTTAAGACTAGAAATAGTGGGAATTTCCTCAATTGTGCTAATGTAGGCATTTTGACAATGCTTTTTTTAACCTGTAAATCAACACCAGACATCCGTTGGGGCCCTGTTGAACAATGTGACTTCAAAAACCCCAAATCGCACATACACCTCTTATAAAGACACCTAGGTGTGCCTTTCTCTGTAGATGCCCTTGCTTCACTCTGGAAGCGTGTAGGATCTCTTACACCTTTATCTAATAAACTTCCAATTGCCTAACTCTCGTACTGACTTGTCCTAAAGTTTACTCTATATCTGCTGACCCTCTGTTACTTGGTCTCTGGCTCACTTTCTACCTTTTTCTTCTTCCTTTCTCTGCATTCTCATCATGATCCAATTCCTCTCAGAATGAAAATCAAATTCCTCCCATTTTCTTTGGCAATGAAGTTCTGAGACAGGATAGAAAGACAGGGCATGTTTGGGGGACATGGGAAGGAAAGAACCCTCTCTTCAGAATCTTGTTTAAGTCTCTCTGGCTGAAAATCAAGGACTGTAACACAACTTCTAAGAAAGTGGCTGTGAAAACTGCCTGCATAGAGACATTATTATGAGAAACACTTTAAATGAGAATGTTAAAGTAACTATACTTGGAGTTGAAATGTATTTGACCTTTGAGTTTAACATTGCTTTCCCTTCTGTAATCCTGTGCTTCTTTGAGAACCTCACAAACAGGATCATGGGCCATAATTGCCAACAAGACATGCCCAGGAAGCTTCCTCTTTTCTTATCTATAAATGCATACAAAGCACCTCCTGGACTACCTTATCATCTAATTTTACAAAAGGGAAGTTCCTCCAATACACCAAATTATTTCTACTTTAAACCCTACATAATAGAACTTCTTTTAACCTGTTACCTATTTTACCTCTGCCTCGGTGTTACTGGTGCTCCCCTAAAACAGTGTATCTTATAAAGCTGCTTCCCAGTCTCATTTGCATAGAGGGAAGTTCTTTGTGAGGAAGTAAGTGGGTAAGATAGTCCATCCATTTTGTTTAAACTTGGAATTGAACGGTTCATTGTTATCTTTTAAACAATGTAACCCAAGCACTCTCCAGGTGGAACGTGGAAGGCCCACACCCCACTGGGAGCTCAGCGCTAATGTCACAAGGGGCATGCCCTAGGTTAAATAAAACTAGAGGGGACATGCGCCTACGTGCTCTTTTCTCTCTTGAGAAGCCAGTGTCTATGTCTTGGGCGTGTACTACATACCCCCCAATCTGAAGCTTGTACTCTCTCTCACCCTTTATCTAACAAACTCCAGACCGCTTCACTCTCTTACTGACTCGTCCTAAAATTTATTTTAAAATTCCTTTTTACCACCAAACCAAAGACTGACATCACCAAAGTGGAGGTCCCAAAAAGGGGAGCTCCTCAGGCTAGGTGCTAAGAGTACTAGGCTGCGGCTCTCGCTGCTGGGGACAGTTTCACTTTCCCTCAGCCCCATATTTTCAATGTCAATGGCAGCAGGGGGGCGAGTGGATGGTCTGTTCAGGTGGGGCTGTGTCCTAGGCTCTGGCACAGAAGAATTTCAGAATGAGTTTAAGAGTGAAACAAAGTTGGTTTATTAATTAGGGATAAGAGACAGCACATGCTTTAGGAATAAGCATGGGCATTTGGAGAGAAAAATAGACACTTAAAAGAATAATAGTATACACTTGAGATGTGGACATGGGCTTCTCCAGAGAGAGAAGACCATTTGAGTAGGTTAACAATAGCTGTATATCTGATTTTATGACTTTTTGTTACATGGCTCGAAGGATATAATTTGCATCCCAGCTCAAAGTTGAAGCAAAGCAATGAGCTGGTTTGCCTATTATTTCTATCTTAAAGAACTCTCCCTTTTGTAAATGAAATTATAAGGTGATATTTACAAGGTACATTGTTTAGATGTAGAGATGAGAGAGAAGGGCCAATTAGACAAGAACATAGGCCAAAATAGATCAAGAGATGTTCCATTATTTAGAAATTTAAAAGATGAAGTAGAAGTGTTTGGGCATACTTCCTATCTAAGGCACTTCTCTTTACTAAAATGAGACCATAGGGTGGTCCTGGAAGTACACTGTATAAGTTTACAGATAAGAAAAGAATAAAGAGGAAGTTATCTGAGCAAACATGGTCCATGATCTTATTCGTGAGATTCTCACAGAAGCACAGGATTACAGAAGACAAAATAAGGTTAAACTTAAGGTCACAACACATTTTGACCCTAAGCATAACTTATTGCTATTTTAAATTTTTATTTGAAATCTCTCTCAGAATAGTGTCTCTGTGTAGGTAGTATTTACAATGGTTTATCTTGGTTTGTTGTTAGGTGCTGTTGACGGTATCCCACTCATAGCAACCCTACATACAATAGGTGAAACACTATTGTCAGTGCTTCTCTGCTGTTCATAGGGTTTTCAGTGGTGGACTGATTTTTGGGAGTGGGTTGCCAGGTCTGTCTCCCAAACCTACAGCACCTGGTGTTCCCAGGCAGTCTCCCAGCCAAGTATTAACCAGGGCCAACCCTGCTTGGCTTCCGAGATCTGACAGGATCGGATGCCACAGGGCTACAGCAATTCTTGACTCTCAGCCAGAGAGAATTAAATGAGATCCTGGGGAGAGGACTCTTTTCCCTTCTCATGTCCCCTTTATTTTCTTGTCTTTCTACCCTGTCTCAACTCTGGGCCTCCCTCTGGGTATCCTGGGGGCAGGTGCCCAAGAGAAGTTGGGGTTCAGTTCCTTTTCCCACAGCAGCTGAGATGAGACAGTGTCCGAGGCCATGTTGGGCACTGCCTTTCCTGGAGCTGGCCAGGTGAGAAGGCCACCTCCACCTGTATAGCCTGTGGCAGGTAACTTGCTGTTGTGAGGGCGGATGCCCAGTCATCTCAGCTGCAGATTTCAGGCTCTAATCCCAAACAATTTTGCAATACATCCTCCTCTGTGACTTGAAGGCAGGCAGTGGACACCCTGGCCAGATAGCAGGAGGGCCTGTCCTAGAAGTTGCACTTGACCATCTGGTGCGACATCTCTGTGCTCAGGTGTACTCTGGCAGACACAAGAAGTCCATGGTCCCCCTTCCACTCGGATGCTTTGGGCTCTTGCATTCTGAGTTCCTCCCGTGCCTCTGAGGCATTGAGGCAGGATAGAAAGACAGGGAAATCTGGGGGGACATGGACAGGGAAAGAGCCTTCACCCCAGGATCAGGTTTGAATTTCACCAGCTGACAGTTGAGATCTTTGACATAACTACCAGGAAGACTACTGTGGGGACTGCCCGCATAGAAACATTATTTTGGAGAGACATTTTAAATAATGAAAATGTTAAAATAGCAATAAGGCACGCTTGGGTCAAAAAGTATTTAACCTTTTAAGTTTTGCCTTCCCCTCTGTAATTCTGTGCTGCTTTGAAACATGTGGCAACTCCTTCCTGATGCTTTTCTTAAACTGACACAATGTATAATCTCATTTTACTAAAGGGAAGTTCCTCCAATAGAAAAACCTAAACAATGGAATTTCTTCTTTTGATCTTATTGGCCCATCCCCAGCCTATGATGGGCCTTTCTACGCTCATGTCAGGCTAGGTGCCCAGAGTTGGGTGCCCAGGACTGACACCACATGGGGCATGCCCTAGATTAAAGAAAACTGGCACTGGGAACGGTGGTGCACACCTGTAATCCCAGCGGCTCGGGAGGCGGAGGCAGGAGGATTGCAAATTGGAGATCAGAGGCAGTCTGTGTAATTTAGGGAGACCCTGTCTCAAAAAGTAAAAAAATGGACTGGGGGCTCAGCTCAGTGATCCAGCACTTGCAAAGCATGCAGGCGCAAGGCCCTGGGTTCAACCCCCAGTACCGCAAAACAAACACACACACACACACACACTGGAGGGAACATGTGCACCTGCCTCCCTTGCCTGCCTTGTGGTACTCCACTCCCTTAGTAAATTCTCATCGGTCTTGGATGTGCCCCCCCCTTTCTCTGCCCCCACTCAACATGCATTCTAAAGTGTAGACTTAATAAATTCTATAACTTTGTTTCACTCTCTCTGACTCATCCTGAAATTCTTTTTTGCAAGGAAGCCAAGGACCCTGCTTAGCCTGAGTGGGGGTCCAAACTGGAGCAACTCCTCAGGCAAGGCAGCCTCGCTCAGCTGGACCTCTCTGCCCGTGACAGTATCTGCTACCTGGTGGGGGAATTGAAGACCAGACATCCTGCACCTGGGAGTTCAGATTCCCAGGTTTCAGGAGCCTTTGGGTTCCTGGAAGATGTGCGGTACATGAGGCTGATGCCATGGGCTTGGGCCCTATACACAGGGTGGAAATCCCAGCTCTGTCTCTTGCTGTTGTTAATGATGACCACAGCAGGCCATCATTTCAGACTAAGCTTCTGTGGTAGGCCCCAAGGCACCAGACTAAAAGTAAGACTGGAGTCACTCACAGTGAAGTTCCTAGGCACCCTACTGGAACTCAGTTGTTTTCTGATCTTCAGAGGAATCAGGACAAATAACAGCCAAAGTTCTCAAAGAGGCTGGTTTCAATGGCCATGATAACAAAGTTCCTTTGCATTAATCCTTACCAAAAATTGATCTGAAACAACCTGATGGTAACCAACTGTTTTTCTATTGTCCTGTTTCCTTGCCCTTGCCTGATAAGGAAGAAACTTCTTTTTTAGTAATTTTTAAAAATATAAAACAGTGGGATTCATTACGACATCTTCATACGTGCGTATCATTGCACATTGCTCATGTTCGCCTCCCCATTACCCTCTCATGACCCACCTCCTGCTGGTGCAATTCCTTGCACCAAACAGTCCCCCTTCTGCTTTCATGTCATATATTTGTTGTAGAGGCCTTCGAGTCAGGTCCGACCCATAGCGCCCCTATGTTCAACAGAATGAAACACTCCGGACACTGTGCCAGGCATGTGATCTTTTTAATGTTTAAGCCCATTGTGGCAGACACTGTCAATCCGTATAGTTGAGGGTTTTCCTTTTTTTCATTGACCTGCCACTCTCCCAAACATAATGTCTTTCTCCAGGCACTGATCTTTCCTGACTACATGTCCAAAATACGTAAGACGCAGTCTAGCCATTCTTGCTTCCAAGGAGCACTCTGGTTCCATTTCTTCTAGGACAGATCTGTTGGTTCTTTTGGCAGTCCATAGTATATTCAATATTTGTCTCCAGCACTATAATTTAAAAGCATCAATTCCTCTCCTGTCTGCCTTACTCACTGTCCAGCTTTCACAAGCATATGATGCGACTGAAATTACCATGGCATGAGTCAGGTGCACCTTTGTCTTCAATGAAACATCTTTACTTTTCAATACTTTAAAGAGGTCTTTTGCAATAGATTTTCCCAATACAATGCATCTTTTGATTTCTTGGCTGCTGCTTCCATGGGCGTTGATTGTAGAAACAAGTAAAACAAAAGCTCAGACAACCTCAGTTTCACACACACACGCACACACGCACACACACACAATGTGATCAAAAGATATGGTGAATGTTTCAATTTTAAAACATTTAAAAGACATATTACCATTAATCCCCCTCAAAATACTCCCCTGGCTTCAAACACACTTACCACATCATTCTTGCCACTTTCTGAAGCCGTTCTGGAAGTCCTCTTTTGTGAGTATCTTTAGCTGTGCCGCCTGCAGCAGTAGCCCTGTGGCATCTGATCCCATCAGATCTCGGAAGCTAAGCAGGGTCAGGCCTGGTTAGTACTTGGATGGGAGACCACCTGGGAACACCAGGTGCTGTAGGCTTTGGAGACGGACCTGGCAACCCACTCCCCAAAATAAATCTGCCATTGAAAACCCTATGAATAGTGAGAAGTACTAACAATAGTGTTTTGCCTGTTGTACATAGGGTCGCTATGAGTCAGACACCGACTCAATGGTACCTAACAACAACAACAATTAGCTTTGCTGGGCTGCCTAGATGTCCTGAATCAATTTACCTTTCACGGTTATTTTGACTTTGGGGAAGATCCAGAAGTCTTAGAGTGCCAGATTTGGTAGATGAAGACACACTGTAATGTTTTTTATTTGACAGAAATGGTCATGCCAGAAGTGACATGTCACACTGAGCGCTGTTATGATAGAGGATGAAACTAAAGTCAATCAAGTGATCCTGGCCTCAAGTGATCCTCCTGCCTTAGCCTCCTAGTAGCTCTAATTACAGCCATGTGCCTCTGTTCTCCACTCCTCCTGCTTATTTTCTTATTGTCTACTTCTTTCCCTTGAGATGATTTTCACCCTTGAGGCTTGTGTTTTATTTACTTCTGCATCTTCAGTACCTAGAACAGTGTTCAGCCCTGCATGTAGCCTCAGTAGCTATTGAATGAACCAATTAATAGAGCATTATTATGAGCTACTAACAAAGGATAAAAATCACAAGAGTTTAGTTGAATAATCTCAATTGATTTTATTTTCTATTGTAGAATCAGGCAACACTTCATTCCATAAAGTAGAATAAGTGTTTAGATGGTTAAATATAAATAGAGATGGGTCTGAAAAAAGCAGAAACAAAGATGAAAAGTGGATTGGCCATTCAAAGTGACTTCGTTAGTAAGGTTGGGAGAGGGAGATAGAACAACAGGAAAAGGATTGATTAATGTCAGCTTACTTCAGGTTACTTTTCTTTTGTGTGTGTTAATGCAGTGAGAATTTCATTATCATGGCTACTGAAAGTGGCTGGTTTGGGAAATTTGGCTGTTTTCCTCTATAATCCTGATCTCTGGGAAGGTCAGATAAATAGCTTTATTTCATCCTAGTGATCTGGAGGGCTGGGATTTAGCTCAGTGGGTAGAGCGCTGCGCTGCAGTCTCTAAGACCCCGAGCTCAATTCCCAGCACCGAAAAATGGGAGAAGGGCCTGGCAATCGACTCCCAAGGCAATCCCGAAGCACTCAGCCATTGAAAACCCTATGAGGGTCGCTATGAGTCGGGTATCGACTCGACGGCACCTAACAACAACAACAGTGATCTGGAACTTTAGCGTGAGTCGCTCTGGTTTGATTTTTAGCCTGATGTGATAGGGCCTAGTGCAGTACCTTAGTCTAAAAACAATGGCCTCCGTAATTTTTATTTAATAATATGCCATTTAAGACAGGTGTGGTAGTGCACACCTGTAATTCCAGCACTCAGGAAGCTGAGGAGGAGGATGGCTGCAAATTTGAGGCTAGCCTGGGTTACATAGTGAGTTCTAGGCTAGCCAAAGGAACATAGTGAGACTCAGTCTCAAAACATCAAAAAGCAGCCTGGGCTACAAAGCAAGTTCCAGACCAGTTTAGGCTATGTAGTGAGATCCTGTTTCAAAAAAAAAAAAAAAAAAAAAGCAGTCAGACAAAGAGGAAATGACATAATGAGGAAGTGGGAAGCAGGGGAAGGTGGTGAGATCATGGATTAGAGGCACTGGGTACAATGGAGGAATGGTTGCATTTTGCATTTGGAGGGATGGAGGGACCAAGTCTGAATGACAGGCAAAGATTAGAGAGTGGGATTCTTGGACTGAGCTAATGAAGGGTCTCTTTGTTCTTCTACCTCGCTGCCTATTTCATTGCAATCTGTTGCTGGTTGCACTTCAATTTTTTGATCTCTAAAACTGGAATAAAGTAATTAAAAAAGTCTAGGGCAGAGTTTTGCAAACTGAAAGACACAGCCCACTAGTGGACCATACAATTTAGTTAGTGAGCTGCAAACAGCATCTATAAACAGTGAATAGAATAGCAAAGAGTGAGTGCATTGCATGTAGCAAGGGTAAGTATAATCACAACAGTTTCACCTCCTTTATGCATACCTAGAGAGGGGTATTTATATATGACATGTGCGTACCAAGCCACATGTATGGCTGAAGATAGGCAAACAAGTTTGAATACCACTGGCTATGAGAGTGGGTGAAGAGGTCACAGAATGAGGAACCCATATCATTGGAAGAATTTCTCTCTCTCTCTCTCTCTCTCTCTCTCTCTCTCTCTCTCTCTCTCCTTTCTTTTTGTGCTGGAAATCAAACCTTGTGCATGCTAAGCCAGAGCTCTACCAGTAAGTCACATCCCCAGGTCCCACTGACACAGTTTTATTGTGAGTCCTGAACTCACCAAGACTGTACAAGCATAATGCTAGGGAGAAAGATTTTACTAGGGTTAAAAATCCATAGGGGCAGGGGCTTAGCTCAGTTTTAGTTCAGTTGGTAGAGCACAGCTCTGCACTCTCAGAGGACTCAAGTTTGATCTCCAGCACCGCAAAAATGGGAGAAGGACATGGCAATCCACTCCTGAAGCAATCCTGAAACAATCAACTATTGAAAACCCTGAGAGAGTTGATATGAGTCGGACCCAACTCGATGGCACCTAACAACAACAACAAAAATCCACAAGAAATATCACAGGAGCCTGTAGGTGCTTGCTTTAAAGTAGCCCTTACTCTTTGTTCTAAGACTTCAACTTCTAACTCTTTCTTGCCTCCCCCTGCTTGAGACTGCTCTCTTTGCTCACCAGTGCACCCCAACCTGCCTTAGGAGCCCCAGGAGCCCATCTCCAACTCTGTGGGCCCTGTGCTGAGCTCCTCATGTATCCCTCTCGCTCTCTCCCAGCTGCTTGTCCATGAAGACATGGTAACACAATGCAAAATACTTCTTGCTGCATCCCGGCCCATGCACAGTCACTCCTGGCAGTGTGACCTGTGTGGTCACGCCAGGACCCAGGATGGCCATTGTGTGCTCAGCCCCTCCCAGTGCTGTATTAGGTTGCTACCTGCAACGTGGAATCTACCCCTATTGTATAGAGAGGACAGGCATTCAGGGGTTGAGTGACTCACCTGAAGTCCCTCAATAAGTGACCAAGGCAGGATTTGAACTTGAGCCTGTCTCTGTGCCTGTAGCCTCTCTTGCCAGCTGGTTCCAGCCTACCTCACAGCATGACAATCGGGGTTCAAGCGTCAGTACAGCTGCACATCATTACTTTTCATGGACTTGGGTTCTCTCACAGAGTCACAGTGTTAAAGTTCTTGAATGGCTACTATCCCCACAGAATGTGAACCCCACACCCAGAGCTGTGTTGAGGATATAGAGGAAAAATGAAGGTATAGCTGCTGGCCTCAGGAGATTACTGCCAGAGGACTCGAGACCTTAGAAATGAGCCAGGTCACCTGTATTTGACAAATGATGTAAGGGAGGACTGTGTCATGATGTGGGAACAAATGAGAAGTCTGAGATCAAGCAGTTAGGACCTCCTTGCCGTAATCTTTCATAGACTCCTAAGTCACACTTCAAAACTTCTTGAAATTTCTCTTTTTGTCCTCTTTTGCAGCAATGAGGGCTGAACCCAGGGCCTTATGCATGCTAGGCAAGTGCTCAGCCACTGAGGTATGCTCCTAGTGCCACTAAAAGTTTTTGGTACGTGCTGAAATATGTCTCTCTCCAACATGACAGGTATAAAATCTTGGTAACTTCAGAACACAGATCTCTTGCTCAGCAAGTTATACTTTTCACAGTCTGAGGAAGAGGAGGACAATATGGGACATTTATAAATCTGGCGTGCAGGGTTAGGATTTGCCCAGTCACCATGTCCTCCCTGGCCTCAGGTGGCCACAGGCCACTTGCCTAAGATGAAGCTGGACCCTCTCAAGCCCTTGGTCTGGGAGAATGGGACCTGCTTAGTCTAATCCAGTTATGGTAATTCCACTTCACCTGCTAAGTTCTGGCCCATGAGATGAGAGGGGATGGCTTTTGAGGGAATTCTAGAAATGTATTTCATATTTTCAAAAAAGAGACACAGTGAAGGAATGTTTTTCTCTTCCTGTCTCTAGACATAGAAATTGTGGGATGAGGTGGGGCCCTGAGTTGCTGTTGTCACCATGTGACCATATAGGAACAAACTCAAGGCCAAAGCCAAAGTGCAGACAATGGTCAACCATGGAAGTCCCCTCCATCTGAACTTCCTGTATGTGATTGAAATTCCTCATTGCTTAAAACATTTTGACTTTTTGCTTCCAATACTTGTGGCTCAAAGACTCCTAAACAATCAAGTCCAAGTGTAGCATTAGGTGGCGGTGCTGGTAAGTACTGGTGAAGGCAGCAAGGCAGCATGGGTAGCAGTTGGAACTATATCCGAGGTAGGAACTGTAACAGAAAAGCCCAGGAAGCTCAGTTTCTAACACAATGCAAAATACTTCTTGCTGTATCCTTGCCTGTGCACAGTTAGTCCTGCTAGTGTGGCCTGTGTGTGGTCACACCAGGACCCAAGATCCTCTGATCCTTTCTTGAGGTCCTCGGGTTCTCTCCACACAGCTGGTGGATGGGTAATGCACACTGCTTAGGAAGCCTTCTGTGCTGTGGGCTCTGTTCATCACTTCTTTTATTCCATTGGCAAGGAGCGGTCACCTGGTCCCCCCCACATGTATGGTGTTACGGTTTGAATATAAAAATGGCCCCCAAGGCTCATGTCTGAATGTGGGTGGTGCGGGTTTGGGAGGCTGTGAAACATTGGGAGGTAGGACCTAGTTGGCTGAAGGAAGTCACCAGCGGCTGGCCTTTGGACATTTTACCTGGCCCAGGGTCCCAGTCTCTCTCTCCGCATCCTGATCTGCCATGATGTGAACAGATCTTTGCCACATGCTCCTGTTGCCTCCTTGGCCATGTCTTCCTGCCCCTGTGGACTAAACTTCTGAAACCATGAGCTAAAAGAAATCTATCCTCCCTTAGGTTGTTCTATAAGGTATTTTTGTCACAGTGAGTTAAAAGCCGACTAATACAAGGAAACTGGCTGGGCAGCCACTTCCAGCACCATCTGTGCCCATCACAGAAGGTGTGGGGCCCTGGCAACCACCAGCTCTATGATAAGCAATGAGGGTCTGAGGGAGGCCTTGAAGGGAAGAAGGACCTTGAGAGGTATGAGGGGACTTTCAGTGGGTGGTGGTGGGCACAGTGTGTGTTAAGGCTAAGTGTTCACCCAAGGAGAACCCGTGGGGGTGGGGCCTGCATGCACAGTAGAGATGTATGTAAATGTGGAAAGAATGAGACCAGGATCCTGGGCCTTGACTGTGTGTGTGCTCACCCACCTCACTTGTATGTTCCCCAGAATTAATTTGGCTTGATTGTGTGAGATGGGCTCTCTCTGGGTCACCATCTGTTAAGAACCAGTGATGAGCATGAATCCCGCAGTCTTCCACAGCATGGGTCAAAGATGAGGCTTATTAGTTTGGGGACGGAGGTTAAGGAGAGGGAACATTTACAAGCCCAGGGTCAATAAGACAAAGTTGATATGTTTCAGGGAAAGGACTCTGGTCTTTTTTATGAGGCAAATACTGAACTCATGTTAACACTGAGAGGACCCACAGGCTGCTTGGGGCCAGGCAATCTGGATACGGGTATTGGCTGATGACAGCTGTTGGGAAAAGCTTGGCACCTGGAGACCTCTGATTGTGGGAAGCTGAGTTGGGGGCAGCCCCTCCCACAGAAGGGGAATCCCAGGCCCTGCCACTCAGAGTAAACGCCCAGACTTTCAGATAGCCCTGTTGCTGGCACACAGGAGGATTTTGTAATCAACAAAACAAACCAGAGGATTTTGTAATCTTTCAGGGAGTTGGGGTATCAAAAAAGATATTTTTTTTTAAGCCCTGGGGGTTGAATCCAGGGCTTCAGGCATGCTAGGTAAGTACTCTATCACTGAGCTACATCCCCAGGCTGTGTTCTAACATTTGCACTGAGGGAGGGGTCAGAACCTGAGGTTCAATAACCATGTCATTGTGCGTTTGCTGTGTGCCAAACACTTTATATTTGCACCCAGTAAGCCAAACAAGAAGGGCCCCTGGTTGCAATGTTAGGTAGTTTAGCTTAGCTTTTACCAGGTTGAAGGAGGAAGAAAAGGAATAAAATGGCTCCTGCATTCAGCCATACAAGATGATACAGACTGTGTGAGACAACCCCCCACCCCGGCAACTGAAAAGGACATTGTTCAGTGGATTCTGCTTTCCTGTCAAGATCTCTAGCTGCCTGGATTCTTAACCTTTTGAAATATCCTCCTCTGAGCCCATTCCTTTGAAGACACTATGGAGTCCATTAACTCATTCCAGGCATAGACCCCTGCTATGCAATGTTTATTTCCTTCCCTTGAAGGTTCAAACTTCACTATGAAAATCATATCTGACTTTAGCTCTGTGCAGTATTAGCAGGAGCAGTAGCTCTTCCTATTGCCTGCCTTCACTTCTCAAAGGTGTAGTATCTTTTAATAAACAGTCTATATTTTCTACTACAACTTCTTTGTTAGGTATAAATTCTTTTATACATGAACACAAATGGACCGACCGAGGTTTTGCTGCTGCCAGTCCCCTGACCCCGCCTCCCAGGGAACAGCAGTCTTTCAGCAACTGTGTTTTGCTCTACACTATTGCTAAAGTAGTGGGCTGGGATTTAGTTCAGTTGGTAGAGTACCACTCTGCAGTCTCTGAGGTCCCAAGTTCTATTCCCAGCACTACAAAAATGGGAGCAGGACCTGGCAATCCACTCCCCAGGCAATCCCAAAACAATCAGCCACTGAAAACTCTATGAGGGTTGCTATGAGTTGAACACGACTCGATGGCACCTAATAACAAAATTGCTAAAGCGTGATCAGTGGACGCAGTTCTTCTTTTTCCAGGGTCTGACTGTGACAGTCTCAGTCCTGCAATGATTTCAGATCGCAAAACAGTTAATTCCAGAATCTCAATGTTCAGTCACAGGTAATTGTCAAAGCTTCTAATTATAGTCAAAGTGATGACTGCTTTCCCTCTACAGGGAGGGGACTTCCTTGGGAAGGGCGTGTGGCCAGTTTTCCTTCTCTTGCTTGCTCATACATATCTGCTCACCCAACTGCATTGCTTTTTATTATGATGATTATTATTAACACATGTTAATGGTACATCTTAATGGGGCTCAGTGTGATATTTCCATACACTCATTCGGTGTGCACTGACCAAATCCAACCTCCTCCCCACAACTCTTCCCATTACCAAGTAATCACTATTCTAGTTTCAGGCCAATATTTTTGTTTGTTTGTTTCCACCTATGAGAGAGAACATGCCGTACTTGTCTTTGTGTCTAGCTCATTTCACTTAACACAATGCCTTCTAGGTCCATCCATTTGCTTGCAAATGAAAGGATTTCATTTTTCTTTATGGCTAATACTCCGTTGTGTATATATACACCACATTTTCTTTATCCCTGACCAGCACTTAGGCTGACACCATAACTTGGCTATTGTGAATAATGTCACAATGAACATGGGTGTGCAGGTATCTCTGTGGTGCGCTGACTTCATTACCTTTAGATATATACTCAGGAATGGTATCACATTTTTAAGTTTTTGAGGAACCACCATACTGTTTTCCCTAGCGCCTGTACTAATTTACATTCCACATTCCAACCAACAGTGTACAAAGGTGTGCTTTTCCCCTTATCGTTGTCAGATTTTTTTTTTATAATAGCCGTTCTGACTGGATTGAGATGGTATCTCAATGTAGTCTTGATTAGCATTTCCCTAATGCCTAGTGATACTGAACATTTTTTTTATATACTTGTTGGCCATTTAAGCCTTCTATCAGGGAAGGTTCTAGAAATCCCAGACCTAGTATTCAGAGGGATGGAATCTGGTGCTCTCAGAATCAGTCTCTCCACAGCCCCCAGAGGAACCCACAGCCCCTGGGCTATGACCCTCTTGCAGGTCCCAGCTCTGTAGGCCCCCTCTGCGCCCCTGGGATCTGATAGCCCATCTCTTGCTTCCATACTCCCCCAGCCCCAGGGCTGGCAGTTGTTTCCTTTGGCTGTTATTTATGAGTCACCTCCTTATTTCCTTCATGATTCTTCGGTCCTCCAACACGTGTTTGACCAATTTCCTATATTAAATTCTCGCTGATGAATTACCTATTTGCATTGTTTTCCTGGCTAGGCCTTGATTATACATTAGTTATTTAACAATTTCCGATTGACTAAAATTGAAAGGAGATATAAATTATACTCTGTATAATAGCCAACTATTTATGGAGAAAATGATGAAACATTGGCTCATGTCAATTAGACTCTCACTGGGAGAAGGAAATTTGTGCTTAAGTGAAGTGCTGTGACATTCCCTTTCTGCCTTTGCCTTAAGCCCAGCAGGTGGCCAGTGTCACTCATGGGCCAAACTACTGTAATACCTTCTGATGGTTGGGTATTGTCAGGAGGATCTGGGGCTGTAGGCAGTGATGGGAACTCCAGCCTGCCCAGGAAGGAAACCAGAGGGCAGCCTGATCCAAGGGAAGGCAGCCACTGAACTCAGGTCTAGGTTTTCATGGCCTAGATGAGGTAGTGGGTGCGGGGAGGCACTAAAGGTTCCCTGTCTCTTTTGACACAATAGAACTGTGGTTTCCCAGAGATTCTGAGGATTCCTAACTTTAACTTTCTGAGCACCATGTTTGCATTTCATTCTTCATTCTCCCTTCCATTTTCCTCAGCACTGATGAACCCTTCAAAGATTATGGATCAGACAAAGTATGCTCCTCCTTACTTCCAAACCCAAACAATGGCAGCCATAGCCAGACTGGTATGCTGCCTTCTGCCCAAATGACAGAAGAAGTGTCCACGGTCATCGTTTCAAGGCAGTTGTGGAGCCTCCTCCCCACCTTCCTTCTCCTCCTCCTCCCTTTTCTCTAACTCTTCTTAACAGACTTCCTTCTATATGCTCCATGTTTGTTTGATCAGAAGCCTCAGAAGGTCCATTTCCGGTGTGCTCTTGAAGCTGCGACTTCACCCTAAACCTTGGTCAAACTGTGTTATTCCACATGACAGAAGTAGGACTCCGCCCGTGTCTGACTCCTCCTGGAAGTTCAGGGAGGTCCCTGCCTGCACTGTGACAACAGGAAGCCTGGAGAGCCGCATGGTTGGTCTTCAGGTGAATCCTGGCTCCTCCCCCCAGAACGCCACAGCCCCTGCTCTCCACAGCTGTGGAGTCGGCCATGTTGCCACGCTGTAGCACACACACTTCTTACACACCAGATGCAGTATACACAGACAATTCTTTATGAACACTTAGTTTACAAACTGTCCCGGTTGTTTCACTAATTCCAACACTCACTCAAAAGCACTGAAGCCCAAGACTGTGCCAGCCCAATGGCAGAGACATGAACTGAACTTGACCAGGGTCTCTCTCCAGAGTTTCTCTTCCTTCGGCCATAGCTGTGTCTCTTGCCTAGGCTTCCTTGAGTGCTGTGGTTCTGGCAATTCAGGGGCTGCTTTTTGGTCCTCTGTTTCCCCACATGTAGAGAATGGACAATAACCCTTGTGTCTCCCCAGCTTCCCAGGAGTACTGAGAGGCCAGTTGGACAGCCCAAATCAGAGAGAGACCAGTGGATGCTGGTGACTATCCCTGAAGAGGTGGTTAGCCTCTTGGCCCTCTTGGCCCGCTCTGGCCAGATGAGCAGGTCTGGCTCCTGGGGTCTTGCAGTCATGGAGATTCTGCACTGAGATAAGATCTGGTACCGCCTGCATTTCCACATGGGAAGCAGATGGTTTGGAGAAATCTAATTTAAAAGGAAAGAAATTGAATTAGCTCTTCAGGGGGTCTGATGGCCAAGACTTGAGTGGAGACAATTATACTAGCTGCTCAGGCCTCACCAAGTCAGCATGAAGGCAGGTGGGTGGGGTGGGAAATATCCTTGGGTCACTTAGCCCTGGGTGGGTTCCATGGCCAAGGGGAAGAAGACAGAGCATAGGTTGGTGGAATGAGGTCCTTGGACTGAGATCCCCTGTCTGGGACCCATGAACTGGTTGCTGGCTCTGTCACTTATCTTTCCAAGTTTTTCAATGTCCATAAAGCCAAGGTTGACCTGTGATTTCCATAGTGGGAACAGTACAGTTAGCAGCAACGAGACTTGAGGATACTAAACCAGTTTTTGCATGTGTAATAAAATACACATAACAAGCTGGCCCTGTGGTTCACACTTGTAATCCCAGTGACTTGGGAGGTAGAAGCAGGAGCATCACAGGTTCAAGGCTAGAGGCAGCCTGCATAACTTAGTGAGATCCTATCTGAAGATAAAAAAATAAAAAGGGGGGTCGGGGGTGCAGCTCAATGGTAGAGCGCTTGCAAAGTATGTGTGAGGATCTGAGTTCAACTCCCAAGTACCATAAGTAAATAAAAAAAATGAAATAAAATATACCTAACATGCAATTTGCCTGTAGCTGTACCACTGTGGCATCCAATCCTGTCAGATCTTGGAAGCTAAGCAGGGTCAGGCCTGGTTAGCACTTGGATGGGCGATCGCCTGGGAACACCAGGTGTTGTAGGCTTGGGAGAAGGGCCCAGCAATCCAGTCCCCCTAAACAATTAGCCATTGAAAACCCTATGAATAGCAGAGAAGCACTGACAATGGTGTTTTGCCTGTTGTACATAGGGTTGCTATGAGTCTGATACCGACTCAACAGCACCTACAACAACGATGACGATGTACAATTTACTATTTTCACCATTTTTTTAAGTGTACAGGCAGTGACATGCAGGATTTTCACAGTTGTACAACCATCACCACTATCCATTCCCAGGTTCATTATCCCAAACAGAAACTCTGTACTCTAATATTAAACAATAACTCCCTATTCTCCTCTCCCCCGTCCCTAGTTACCTCTACTTTCTGTCTCGATGACTTTACCTGTTCTAGGTACCTCGTATAATGGAATTACGGAATACTTGTCCTTTTGTTTCTGGCTTATTTCACTTAGTATAACATGTTCACGGTCCACCCCTGTTGCAATTTGTGTCACAACTGCAATTAAGGCTGAATAATGTTCCATTGTGTTCACCTGTCAGACATTTGGCTTGTTTCTACATTTTGGCTATCATGAATAATGCTGCTGTAAACATGGGTGCTCTGATCTTTGAATGTCATGGCATTTGGGAGCATTTTGATTCTTTCTCTCTCTCCTTTCTAAGAAAGAACCCAAAGTGAATCTAGGTGTGGAAATAAAGTAGGCTCCCCATTGCTCCGTGTGTCCCTCTCGTGGTTATGGCACTCTGTTGTTCTGACCTCTGCACTGCTCACTTCCCTAGAAGGCAGATGGTCAGAGCAGCAACTGTCACCCATTTGGAGAGGTTCTGCAACCTGTCCGCCTGGTTAAGCCTCCTGGTTGTGTGTGGTAGAGGTGCACAGGCACCTTGCTGGTCTGCAGGAGGTGATCACTCACACCCGGTCATCACTTACACACTATTGCTTTTTTGTGGCTGGCTCGCATCAGCTCCTGCATCTCCTGGGCCAGCACATGCTCTACTCAGTCAGAAGGCCCGGCCCTGGTGGCTCACACAGGTGTCAGGCAAACTGATGTGGAGCAGTCTGTTGCCAAGGGTGCAGGTTGGTGCTGGTGGCTCTGACTTGTTCTTACCCTCTATTCGACATCATCTCCATAGAGACAAGAGACCACATGACCAGCTCCAAAGATTGTGTAGGACCAAATTCCTATGATGAATCCCTGTATATATGGACCTTGAGTAGTTCGGCTTCTATGATCAAACCTTGATGGGTTTAAGCTCATTTAGTCATTCACCAACAGATCTTCACGGATAACCATACTGAGCACCTGCTACCAGCCACCAGGGGTTCAGGGCACAGCAGAGGGTAAAACCAGGTCCTTGCTGCCATGGGACTTGTGTGTCCTGTTGTGTTCCCAAGACACAGCACACTGTTCAGTCAGTAAAGGACTTACTCTAGAGCCAACTCTCCTACTAACAACTGGGTGACCTTAGATCAAAATTCCTTGATCTCTCACACCTTGATTTCTTTACTAGGAAGTAAGGAGAGACCCACCATCCAACCTACTTCTCATACAAATACAACCAAAGAGCAGCTGAAAAACATTTGAAAGCCAAGTAGCTCTAAAAAAGAAATTTAAAGGAAGCAAAACCCCAAAACTAGGCCTGGATATTGTCATAATCTTTTATTATGTATCAAATTGTCTTCAATATAAGTTACAACCTGATTAAATTTGATAGACATTTTTATCTATTTAAAAGCAAAAAAAAATTCTCTTTATGTACAATATTTTTTGTCTAGAGTCTGGCAAATATAGTACCTTTCATTGCAGGATTTCTGCTTAATGTGACAAGCAAAAACAAACACCCCCCCCCAAAAAAAAAACAAAAAACAAAGCAAACCAAACCCTTAAATCCCTCAACTACAAATGTCAATATTGAATAAAGCATTAAAAAGACAAACATAGAATAACTTCTGTTTAGAAATGCATAATGAATACTAATGTTAGTGGCAAAAAATTCAAAACAACCCAACGGTCTTCAGGGGTCAATTTTCCTGCTCGGGTTGGAGGCTGACTCTAGACCATCTCACGGCTCCTGCGGATAGCACAGCACAAGATCATACTGAAGATCATGCCAAAGATCTGCAAGACAGGAAGAGAGGGTGGTTTGGTCTGAGCCAAGGACAGGAGTCATTCAGTTCAAGACAAGTCACAAGAAGAATGTGGTCTACGAGGCCAAATGAGTTACAGGGAACTGAAGCAGGAGGGATGAAGGGTAGATAATAGGAAGGACTGGTGGACTGAAGGATTCTGAGTCAATGGTCAGCTGCTAACATATGCTGCATAAGCATCTTCCTTGGAGAATGTTCAGGGTGAGGCCAGAAAACGCAGAGCTAAATTCAATGTTTGGATTTTGGGTCTTGCAACAGAGCACACAGGTTGGGGACTGTGCGTGTGCGTGTGTGTGTGTGTGTGTGTGTGTGTGTATGTATGCATGTATGTATGTACGTATGTACATACATATTTTGCGGGCTGGGGACGAAACCCAGAGCCTTGCCCATTCTAGACAAGTGCTCTGCCACTGAGTTACATATCCCTAGACTGAGGTTAGTACTTTTGCTTTCATCTCGGTGTATGTGTGTGTTTAAAACTCTGTTTTAAAAGGTATCATTAAGTGTTTTTACTGGAAGCTGCTGCTTAGATGTAGACGAGGGGTGCAAATCACAAAGAGAGAAAAACAGTCTGTAGGGAAAAATTGGGAGGAAATTGGCAAAAACTCCCAAACTGGGAAAATGGCGTTTGAATATCTGGTTTGTAAGTTAGAAATTTAGCGAAAATGAAAGTAACTTGGTTGCACATTTGTACAAAACCCTTCCTGATTGGACAATTGGACTGAAAGCTGATTGGCTCAGGCCATTCCGTGGGTGAACTACATAAAGAGCTGCGCTGTGGCAGCTCGACCTTTTTTGGCACGGCCTTTTCCTTTTGGCATCCCTTTCTGCGCCTTCTCGCCTGTTCCTGCCCAGACCACCGATGAGGAAACGACTCTCCCGCTGCTCCCCCCCACCCCCGACCTTTGATGAGGAAAAAACGCTCTCCCATCGCAATCATCAACAAGGAAAAGAACCTGCTCTCCGTCTGACCACCGAGGAAGCAATAGCTGTCTCCTCGTGACCACCGAGATGACCAACACAGGTGTTTGCCCCTGGAAGGCAAAAGCACCTGAGGCTTTTCCTTTCTCCCGTCTTCACCGGGGTCCCGAGGGCCGCAGGAGTCTGCGCCCCTCATCTGAGGGTCCCTAGTGAATTGTGTTTAGTATCTGTGTGCGCGCCAGCGCCGCCCGTCTGAACCTCCAGGCCGGACCGGGAGGCG
Organism: Pedetes capensis; assembly: GCA_007922755.1. NCBI lineage: Eukaryota > Metazoa > Chordata > Mammalia > Rodentia > Pedetidae > Pedetes > Pedetes capensis. The sequence goes on along the minus strand of VMDO01005833.1, from coordinate 85,830 downwards.
CGTGCCCCACATACAGTTGGTGCCCGAACAGGGACCCAACGCCAGTCTTTTGGGGCAGGCCTGCAAGAAGCAGTGGAAGACAGGGAGAAGACTGTGGGGTTTCGGTGAGCCAGGCTATTCCAGTGAGGGGAGGGCCCCATGGGGTTCGTCACTCCTCTATGGGGAAAGTGGGGTGATCCCAAGGAACCTGGGGAGCCCCTGGTGGTTTCTAGGGGCCAATCAGTGGCGGGTAGGCTGTGCAGCCTTTGCTCTTCCTGCTGGGCATTCGCCCCAAGTGCCCTTCAGAGTAGAGGGGGAGCAGAAATAATTCATTGCCAAGTGGCTTCCAGTCAACGGCTATCTTGAAAAGACAAGCAGGTGTATGGCAAGACTTGTCCTGAGCAACAGCAGCACTGGCATTGCCTTACGTTTGCCCTTGAACCTTAATGGACCGGAGAATAGATTCTGGAGATATCCTGAGTTCAGACTTCAGATCCTTCACAACAAGCTAAGAAGCTTTGATCAATTCATTCAATTTGCCCATTTCCTTTATTGCTGTGAGGCTGGGGACAGAACCCAAGGCCTTTTGTGTGCTAGGCAATCGTCCAGCCACCAAGCTACAACCCCAGCTCTTTGTTTCCAGGTAGTAAAATGGAAATACCAGTCAGTCGCTCCTCCTCCAGCACTTCAGGCAGTACGTGCTGCCTACTCCCAAGCTGAGCCCCTTCCTGGGAAACTGCCACTCACCATCACCACGGCAATGCCGATGCCCACTGCACCAATGATGTGGAACTTGTTGTCAAAGACCTCTTTGATAGCCTCGGGGCAGGACTGAGGGAGGCAAGCAAAACCTGGGTCACTCACAATCCCCACTCTGGGTGTACCTCCTCCCTCCCCCACTCCCACCTCACACAGGCAGCCCTGGCAGTCAGAGAATGGGCTAGAGATGGGTATGTTTAGACATAAGAGATGTCCTGGCTGATGGAGAGAAGGGGGAACTGAGAAATATGGGAGGTGGGTCCCCAAAACCTGGGAAAGACATCAGGGAAGGGAGAGGTTTGGGTCTCTTTCTTTCGTCTTTCTTTTCTTCCTTTTATTTTTTTCCTGATGCTGGGATGGAACCTTGGACCTCCCACATGCTAGGCAAGTACTCGACCACTGAGCTGCACCCTCAGCTCCCTCGGGTTTATTTCTGATATGGCTCAGGGTCATTTCTATTTTTCTGGAGTCTGGACATTAACTGGCTGATAATCACGAGCCATTTACACAGTGGAAGACGCAGGTGTTCTGGCACAGAGGCATGCCTGTCCTTGAAGGCCAGACAGCAGAGAAGGGAGATGGCCACCCTGGGACCTTTCAGGTGGAAGGGGTCTTTATGAAATGCTTCGATGCTCATCCTCCCAGAAGATGTCCGAGTTCACTTCCACCCTTACAGGATGTGTGTGAGCAACAGGGGAGGGGCACCAGGTTTGCTCCTCAGTTTACCTTAACTTGGATGCTTTCGAGAATGTCCTTTTTGGGGCAGATGTCTGAGATAAATTGCTCCACACCCCCAGCTATGCCGCAGCAGTCCAACTGCAGGGAGAAGGCAGCCACGGGGATGAAAGATAAACAAAAAGGGTGAGTCGGATCGAGGTGCACTGGCCTAGAGCCCTGCTGCACTGGGTGCGGACACCCTAGGCAGACAGGTCAGCAGGGTCGGCATCTCTGCAAAGATGACCTACCGCATAGTGGATGGCTTTCAGCGTCTCTCGCTGGGGCTCGTCCTTGGTTTTTAACTTGTTGTACGTGTCCTTATAAAATTCCTGGACTTCCTTAATCACCTACGATGGACAGACAAGTGAGGTGCAGAGATGGCTTCCCCATGTACTTCCTCACAAACATGTTACCTGTTCCTCCCTGGTTGCTCTCTTCCAATCCTGAGCCAACAAATTCCCATGCTCTGAAATGTCATGGAGCAGATCAAAGGCACTAGGACCACCTCTCAGGGCCACTATGCCATTGCTCGCCCCTTCCACCTCCTCTGGAAACTCCCTCCAACCATTTTTCCTTTTCTCTGGCCCCTTGGTAGCACCCATTAGCTCTTTGGTTCCTCCCCTTCTACCTGTTAACTAAATGGAATCTCTTCTAGCTAAAGAATTAAAAAAAAAAAAAAAATTCCGGCTCCCAACCTGGCTGTTTCCTCATGTGTGCATGTATTTAAATTCATATAGGTGTGACTTTTGGCAAATTACTAATCCTTTCTACACATCCATTTTCTCCATATGTAGGACAGGAGATTATAACAGTCCTCAATAACTCAGAGGTTATTGTGGGGATTTAAATGAGATAGTGCAGTTGTCACATTGAAGATGAAGGTGCACCTGACTCATGCCATGGTATTTTCAGTTGCATCATATGGTTGTGAAAGCTGGACACTGAGCAAGGGAGACAGGAGAAGAATTGATGCTTTTGAATTATGGTGCTGGAGAAGATTACTGAATATACCATGGACTGCCAAAAGAACCAAGAGATCTGTCCTAGAAGTAGTGCAACCAGAGTGCTCCTTGCAAGCAAGGATGGCTAGACTACATCTTATGTATTTTGGACATGTAGTCAGGAGGGATCATTCCCTGGAGAAAGACATCATGTTTGGGAGAGTGTTGGGTCAACAAAAAGAGGAAAACTCTCCACCACATGGATTGACACAATGTCTGCAACAATGGGCTTAAATATAAATAAGATCTTGTGCTTGGCACAGAATCGGGGAGCGTTTCGATCTGCTGTACGTAGGGTCACTATGAGTCGGACTTGATGGCACCTAACAACAACAAGCCATTAACATTGTTCCTGAGGTAAGTAAATTTGGGCGTGTTAGCCAGGATATTAAACTACAGGCGCTATATTAGCACCTTGTTGCACCCAGGAGCATCCCAATGTGATGCTTGTCTGTACCCCTGACCTTTACCCACACTTAACTAACAGACCAACCTCCAGTATTTTTCCTTCAGCAGTTCATAATTATCCCCTTTTTTAACTTTTAAATTTTTTTGAAATTTTGAGACAGGGTTTCAGTAAGTTGTGTAGGATGCCTCTGGCCTCCAACTTGTGATCCTCCTGCCTCTACCTCCCAAATCGCTGGGATTAAAGCGGGTGCCATGGCTCGGTCATTTTTTCTTTTCTTTTTAACAAGGTTCCTGCCTCCAGTATCTCTCTCTCTCTCTCTTTCCTTTCCTTGTTGAACACATGAAGGTGGCGCTTCCTAGAACACTGCACTGGAGTGGTCCAGTGTGGTCCAACCTTGTTGGAGGTCCCCATGGAAGGCCAGGTGCACATGTACTCAGACCCTTCCTTTGCCTGGGAGCCACGACCTGACCCACTCTCCTCCTGAAATCCTCTCTCTCATTCGATGATTAGTCTTCCTTTCTCCATGAAGCCAGATAATTCCCTCTCCCCGCCACCTTTCCAAATCCCATGGTAGTTTTGTTACAAATCACTTTGGTGATACTTGTCACAGACATCTTTCTCCCACACTAGATTGGTGAAGATCCTGGAAGTAGGGACCACACTCAGGCCTCTGTGGACCCTGCACAGTGCTTGGTATAGCACTTGGCTCATGGTGGGACTTGAACACATATTTCTAGATTACAGGAAAAAGCCAGGGTGTCCAGCCCACAGCAAGCCATATTCTTCTGAGCAGTTTCCAGGAATTGGGGTAAGGGCTGCTGAGGTGTGAGACAGATATGCACAGGGCCCCAGTAAATAGTTCCTCAACACCTTCCACGTGCCAGCCCCACAGTGGTCACAATGCCCAGACAGCAGAGTAAGAATCACACGCCTGGCCCCTAAGGAGCCCACATTCTGATGGCGTGTGGGAGCGTGCTGAGGAGGCAGGTTCAGTGGCCGAAAGCCAACCAAAGGGACCAGCCAGGATCCCTTCCAGTGCCATTATTATCCCCCAACCCCAACTCTCACATCACCTCACTGTAGGACCCAAGGGATCTTCCGGGATGAACCTACCTCATCCTTGTGGGAATAGCCCCAGATAGCCGCAGCTATTTCAATTGCAAATATCACCAAGAGGAAGCCAAAGAACTAGAAGGCAAAGGGCAACAGGTGAGAACAAACCTGGCCAACCAGCCTGGAACAATCAAAAGGTATCTGGAACAATGACCAATGACAGATGACAATGGTGTGGGGAACAGGCATGTGAGGGTGCAAATGAGAGGCTCAGAAGGGGCAGGGGAGGGGTTCAGAGTCAGGAGGAGCGGGGAGAGTATCATGGGAAAGGCGCCCATCCTGTAGGAAGCAGGGGCACAGCCTGCCCCTCAACAGGTACCTATGGGGGTTAGTCGGGAGTCAGGGAGCCATAAAGTACCAGTGCTCACTCACAAACCCACAGAGCTCAGGGGGAACAAAGGCAGTGCATACATTCTGGGGCTTGGGGAAGACAGGAACACACTTTGAAGCGAGAAAGACAAGAGGCAAAAGTACCTGTGGATTCAGGGAAAAAAAGCAAACGTGGTCCTTGAAAAAGGGGAAAACAAAGTCCTGGCATTGAGCTGCCTACGGGAAGTGATAAGATGGGCTCCAGAAGGGCAGGGGAGCAGCGCTGCCAGAGGGGAGTGAACGCCCAGGTCTGCAGACAAGGTGGTGGCCTGGAGCAAGGAGCACTGGGTCCTTTCCTCACCCCAACCCATTCCACCTGCTCTGTGGCCCGGGACCTGAGGCCATCTTGGGGAGGAGTGGGACCAGGAGGGAGCGCAAGAGGACACTCACCAAGCCCAGCATGCACTGGGACTCCTGCACAGCCCCACAGCAGCCCAGGAACCCCACCAGCATCATGAGCGCCCCAGCTCCAATCAGAATGTATACTCCTGAGGAGGGGTGGAGAAAAGGACAAACGTTTGGAGACGTTAGTTTGGAGACCCAGCTCTCTTGGTAACCCCCTTTTCTCTTTGTTTGACTCTGTCTGTCCTCAGATCTTACTGCCACCACCCCAGGAAAGAAGTCCTTTTCCTTAACAAACTGCCTATATGCCTACCTCAAGCCCAGACTTTCCAGAGTTGGCCCACTAGCTCCTTGTCTAGGACAAGAACACCCACAGGAACCTCCAGATTTGACTCAGGACATGACCTGGCCCAGTATGTCAGCATTCCCAGAAAGAAGAATCCACCTGTGCTACTTAACATGTTGCTGTGGTTAGGAGCTGTTGAGTTGGGTGCAACTCATAGCAACCCTCATAGTTTCAATGGCCGATTGTTTCAGGATTGCTTGGGGGAGTGGATTGCAACGTCCTTTTCCTGTTGTTGAGGCACTGGGGATCGAACCCGGGACCTCAAGAGAGTGTAGGGTGGCATTCTACTAGCCGAGCTAAACCCCAGTCTGCTACTTAACACAGACCCTCCAAACTCAGGCTAACTTCCTGGGACCTGGATGAACCCCCACTCCATTCAGTCAGAACAAGCTCCCAGAAGGAAGTGGCTGTGCGCGCGCGCGCACACACACACACGCACACACACACACACACACGCACGCACACACACCTCTGCTGTAGGAGACCAAGTCTACCTGAATCCTCTTAGAGATACCTCCCTGACCTGGTGCAGGCTGGCTGGCAGGCACATGTGGTTAATAACACTCAAGGGCATGTGCTGATGGTATAGGTACCTTGCTCTAGTGCAAAGGACACATACCGGGGTGTCAGAAGACCTTTATTTTAGTCCCAATACTGCTACTAACTGCTGTGTCACCTTCAGTAAAAGACATTTTCCTTCTCTGAATCTTAATTTTCTTACCTAGTAAAATTAAAGAGGTTGGTTGCTGGAAAATTCCAAGAGATCATTATATCACACTAAAGAGATCTTATAGCTGCCAACGTTGTTACTCCAGGTTAAGGGTATAAAGGGTCCTTCTTGGAACAACACCCTTTTTTGGGAGAGGGAACTGGGAGGTTGAACCCAACGCCTTATGCACTTCTACAAGCACTCTACTACTGAGCTGCACCCCCAGACTTTCTTTTTTTTAATCATCAGACAGGGTCTCATGAAGTTACGAAGGCTGCCTCTGGCCTCAAACCTGTGACCCTCCTGCCAATCCCAGGCATGCACCATGGCACCTAGCTGACACCATTCTTAAGTCTTTGATTTGAGTGGCTGATGTGGAGGAGGTGGGAGAAGGGCAGCAACTTCTCCAACTCTTGTCCACACCCAAAACAATGCAAATTCTCCAGACAGGGAACATAGTGGAGCTGCCCTGGCCACATTCACTCCACAGCTGGCCAAGGGGATGCCCATCCTCCAGGTACGTTCTTGAGAAGCCCCAGCTGTCCTGCAGGGACTACCCTTCTGTGCATTCCCTCCCAGGCCCCATAGGAAAACTAGCAGAGAGGTCACAGCACTTCTCAGCCTTGCAGGTATGCTCTGTCTGACCTTGGAAGAGCCACTGGCCCATGTGGACAGCACCAGTTCTGAAGCCCAGAAGGCCTGGCTTTGAAGGCCACTCTGTGACTCTGCAGAAGTCACTTTATCTCTCTGCATAAGTTTTTTTGTCTGCAAAATGTGGATAGTTGGGGCTGAGGATGTAGCTCAGTGGTAGAGTATGTGCTTAGCATGCGTGAGGCCCTGGGCTCCATCCCCAGCACCACAAAGAAAGGGGGACCATAATGATGTCTACTTCAAGGACTGTAGTGAGGATTTAATGGTATAATCTACATATACTAAAATGCTTGTTGTTGTCAGGTGCTGTTGAGTCAGTGTCTGACTCATAGCGACCCTATGTATAACAGGTCAAACACTATTGTCAGTGCTTCTCTACTCCTCATAGGGTTTTCAATGGTGGACTGATTTTTTGGGAGTGGGTTGCCAGGTCCGTCTCCCAAGTCTACAGCACCTGGGGTTCTGAGGTAGTCTCCCATCCAAGTACTAACCAGGACCCACCCTGCTTAAGTTCCGAGATCTGACGGAATTAGATGCCACAGTGGTATGGCTGCAGGTACAAAAATGCTAGCTGTTATTAATCTCAGTAATGCAAGGGACAGTGAAATAGTACTAAAACCACTGTGATGATTTTTATATTCTTGGTACTCTTTCCCTGTTGTCCTTTAACACGGACCAGAGAGGCTCCTTCAAAGAGTGACAGTGGGAGATGGGATGCTTCCCCATAATAGAGAGCATGATCCGTGATGAGAGCTCTCGGCAGGTGACTCAGTGACCTAACTGTCCCTCATCTGCAGCACCCAGCACCAGGCTGAGGCCTTGCAGGCAGCAGACAGTGCAACTGGCCTGCAGCTGAGGCCCACGGCAGCACAGAGCACATTTGTGCCTCTCGCCTCTCCCCAGCATCTGTCATGACGTCAGGTCACGTGGGGGCGCTGGAAAGCCCTGTGTGGTATGAATATGGGTATTGTCCCTGTGCACGCCTGGCCCAGACTGGGCAAGGGGACAAACGCAGCTTGTCCTCAAGTCATCCTCCCAGGCAGGCAAATGCAGTGGGGCCACAGGCAGAACTCGGGAGGGGGTGCAGTCCCACAGATGGGGCCTTGGGGACGTGGCCAGCCTCCCTCCGTTCTCTGCTCAGCCATGGGGACTCCAGTGACTGAGGTAGTCTCTATTGCACCAGCGCAAGAACAGAGAGGATGAGGTCACTCTTGGAGTTCAGAGCAGGGGCCGGGTACATGGGAAGTCTGAAGAGATCCTGGGGAAGCTGGGTGTGGTGGCACACGCCTGTAATCCCAGCAACTCAGGAGGCAGAGGCAGGAGGATCACAAGTTTGAGACCAGAGGCAGTCTGTGTAAGTTAGCAAGACCCTGTCTCAAAAAGTACAATAAAAAAAAGGGGGGGTGGGGGTGGGCTGGGGGTGCAGCTCAGTGGTGCAGCACTTGCACTAGGCCTTGAGTTCAACTTCCAGTGCTGGGAAAAAAAAAAAGAGAGAGCGAGCGATCCCGTGGATTTACAAGCACATGAAATTTAGCTGAGTGGGAATGGACAGGCAGAGGTGTCTTCTCTTCTTCACATCTCCATCCCAGCACAGAAGCCTGGTGACCCCTGGCAGAGGCCAGGGCAGTTGGGGTAGCAGCAAATGAGCTGTGAAAGGAAAAACCATTTCCCATGCGGAGAGAGAATGTTCTCCTAATGAGCCTCTTGGTTCACATTGAAATAGCCACTTTAGGGCTCAGGAGAAGAAGATTTTAAACTCAAGGGCCATGTCAGATTTAAATCTTTCTTGGACAGCTGTGGTTTGAGTGCCTCACGTTAGCCCTCTTCAGTCGGGAGGAAGAAGAGCCACCCCTGGCAGCTGTCCATGAGGGTTTTAGCAGGAGCCATCAAGCTACAGTGTGGTCCATCTGGAAGAAGGACCCTCAACCTCCAAGAAGCCATGGGCCCACTGCAGGGCTTGGGTTTCTTTCTTTTCTTTTCTCTTCTATTTTCCTTTTCCTTCCTTTCTCTTTCTCCCTCTTTCTCTCTCTCTCCCCCCCTCTTCTCTCCCTCCCTCCCTTTCTCATTTTTCTTTTCCACCTCCTTTTCTTTTTTCCCAGTGCTGGGGATGGAACCCAGGGCTTCCTGTATGCTAGGCAACAGCTGTACCACTGAACCCCACCCCTAGCCCTTGGTGTGCATTTTTCAAAGAACTGTCCATGCTTTCCTTTGGAAAAGCTGCAATCAGCCCGCACCCCAAGCTTGTTAGCAAAGGCTGGCAAAGATAAATGACAAAGTACTCCCCTTTATAAAACAAGTGATGTTAGCTTTCTGTCTGACTCATGGAAAAAGTTACTCGTCACTGGGCCTTCTTGAGGAGTCCCATGTTAAATTGCTTAAGTGCTGTTTATTCTGTTTTTTTTTTTTTTTCAGGCTGATATTATAAGACTAGTCAAAAAAAAAAAAAAAAAAAAAAGCTGGTGTGGCAGTAGCATGTGTCAGAGTATCCTTCACAAAAGCAATGGAGTGTTCTTTACCAGCTGTGTGTCAGGGCTGTGAGCTCCAACTAGGAGAGGATACCCCTATCTCCTGGTTCTCTCCACATCTGTTTGTGTGGAGAACAAGATCTGCCAGAACCTCTGGTTTTCACCTGCTGAGAAGTTTCTCATCTCCAAATACCTTCATCAAGGTCCACAGGAACCTAGCTCTGCCCCTAGTGGCTCTGGAAACCCATTTGCTGAGCACAGTGACTCTCAGAGAGGTGCTGGTGTCCAAGCCACACTGGTTTCAGGTGGGAAAAACGAGGCACTAGGAAGGCAAATGACCTGCCATGGGCCCCAGGCTGGAGCAGTGAAGCCAGCACACTGAGGACAAATGCATGGGTCCTGCTATCACCAGGCACCTACGCACCACATGGCAATGGGTGCAGGGAAGGGTAGCCAATCATGACCTCTGCCTGGGCCCCCAGTCACCTTTGCTCAGTGGCCACGGTTCTGGAAGGACACCAAGGAGTTAAGAAGACCTGCTGGCCTGGGATCAAGAAAATAAAGTTCCCTAACACGTTTGGAGCCTGGGATTGTGGATCCTGCTGACAGGCCAAATCTCCCAGGGCCTGGATTGGAGAGAAGGCCCATATACGGCTGTCAGCTGTTCTGGATGCTCTCTGAACCGTCCTGGAAACCGGGAAGTTGTTCCCCTTGTCTTTGCGTGTGGTTACGCGCTTTCTCTCTTGTGCAAGTGTGGCCCCATCGGAGGAAAGACAGTCCTGGGTCACTCAGGTCTCCTGAAAAGTCAGCTATGCAGGAAAGCTGGCCGGGGGGTGCCCCTGAAGATACTCAGGGACCCAGCATGAGGGATGGTCGCCCCATGATGTCAGGACAGCAGCCAGGCTGTGGCTGGCACTCCCCGCTCACCCGCTGGGAGAAAGGCTATGGGTCACACAGCCCAGTGGAAAAGGGGACACAGACAGCAAAGCCTCCTTGGCCATTTGCCCAAGATCAACAATTATTCAGTTTACCAAAGCATCAGGAAGCACAGGCAGGGCCCAGCTAGACCCACAGGGCCACTCAGCCTGTCGATCTTCTCCCTGATCCCTCCCTGGTCCCTGGACTTCTGGAACCTGACATCTTTAAAGCGGAACCCTTTTCCTCAGGAAGAGGGTCCAGTTGCAAAGGAGCCGTGCTCCTCTGGCAGGGTGAAGGGGCAGTGGCTTCTGGTCCCCTGCTAGGAATTGCTCTGTCTCTGCAACTGTGCCTTCAAATCACCCTCCTATCACTTCAGGTGGGACCAGTGGCCACCAGCGGGGACCGGCAATGACCTCAGTATCCGAACCCTGAGGGCTTTCCCAGAAGGGGGTCCTGGCTCCTCCAAGCTTGTGGTCACCACTCTCCTGCCATCTTGCATAGTGTTCCCACCTGCCACCTGCTGGTTAAGGACACTAGTGGGAGGGATTTCTTTCTCTCAACCACAATCTGTGTGAAGTCCAAAGGGCAAGAGAGCTGCAGTGTGCCTGTCAAAGGAGACCAGTGGTCAGTGCAGGCTTGTTCTCTTCCACACCTAGTACAGATAATCCCAGCAGCAGCTGGCTCCGAGTCTTAGCCCTTCCTCTGGGGGGAAAAGAATCTGGGCAGGCCTTTGGCTTCCCTAGGCTTGGCTTCTTCATCTCAGAGGTGTGAACCCTTCTACACTCCTTGCGGAGTCATGGAGCGGGAGCCATCTGACAAGGTAATGCCGCGTGGAAGGCAGTGGATGACACCAGCAGGCCTGAGGCCTGCCTGCACCTTCCTCCCAGGCCCACGGTTTTCCAGTGAGACCCTTCCCTCCACGTCTAAACATCTCTAGAACTAGCCAGAGTTCTGGATAACAAAAAACAACTGGGTGGCCAGAATGATGGGGGGCTGAGCGCCCTTCTGGGAGACGTGCACAGGTTACAGGGCTCTTGCTCAGCTCAGGAAACTGGCCTGAAAAAGTGCCCATTCCCACAGGGGGCTCTGCTCTCGCCACTGAGCCAGTTCATATACCACAGTGGAGAACGCGCAGGGGTCCCCTCGGCGCCCTGCTCCTTGTTCCTTGGTGCCAAGTCCCTGCTCCCATCCCCGCCTCCTCCTGCTCTACAGGGTGGCATTCCAAGCCTGTCGCAGACTCACAAAAACGCTCTGTTGTTGCTAAAACAAGTCAGGGCACTATGGAAACCAGCTTCCTACAAACTCTGTGTGTAGTTAAAAAAAATACACAAAGGACAAAAAACATTGTGCTTTTCTTTCCCTCCCTTTCTTTCTGATAATAAGGAGCCACAGTCCCCCCAAAACTCTAAGGAACAACCACAAAAAGCAGATAAACCAGGAAAACTATCCACAGGGCTCAGGCTCTGGGCAACCAACAGGCCCCTCCCTGCCCACCTGGTCTATGCCAAGCCCCAGAGAGGTGGGGGACGAATGTAAGCTGCTGCCACCCTGGCCCTGATGCCCAGGGGAAGATCATCCCCGTCAGACTGCTTTCTCCGTCTTTTGTAAAAATAACTCTGGTGGGTGGGAGGAAGTGACCAACTTATACTCTGAGCCTGATGACATGACAGCATCGCCCTAAAAATAGGGGGCTTCTTTTGTTTCTCGAAAATGAAATGGTTCCTACCCCCAAGATGGGCCTAAAGTAGAACCACAGAGTCTGAGTTTACTCAGTTCAAGGACCTTAGTCTCCTCTGTTCTTAGAGAAGGTGATTGGCATTGAGAGGGGCAGAACAATGCCAGCAAAGACTGCAAGGGAGCCTGCCAAGGGAGCCTGCACGCAGAGGAACCTGCCGAGCAGGTTCACATTCAGGTGATCCTAGGAATGTTAAAATTGGAAGCATTCCCCTGAAGCAAAAGCAGTTTAGAAATGAACAAAATTAAAGCAAACACCATGGAACTCACCCCAGCGCCAGGGTCCAGAAGGCTGGAGGATGCAGTCTCTTCCATCTACCCTATTTATTTATTTATTGTGGGCTCGTGTGTGTGTGTGTGTGTGTGTGTGTGTGTGTGTTGGGGCTGGAACCTAGGGCCTAGTGCAAGCCAGGCAAGTGCTCTACCACTGAGCCCCAGCCTTCTCTCTTGATTTTGATTGTGCTATCCAGGAGGCTGGTCTTCCTCTGGGCCTGAGTCCATATCCAAAAGTGGGGAGCAGAGCCACTTACCCTCCTCCAGGCACTCACATCCCCAGGACAAAGGTTTCTGAGTTAAGAAAAAGATGAGGCCCAAGAAGACATGTAATTAGGGGACAGCATCAGGGATGTGGATGGAAGTTCTTAAACCTCAAGAGTAGTAGCAACTTTAAGCCAACTTCACATCAGAGAACGGTCAAAATGCCAAACTCAACCAGCATGAAAAGAAACCACATCAGTCAGACGCAAATTCATGGGCATAACTTCACAAAACCTGACATGACTTGAAAGAGACAGGACTACCTTATGTGGCCAGTGTTTCCCAGGCCCAAGTCCTGGGTCAGCACAGAATCTCCAAAGCTGGTGGAAGGACCAAGTCTCCCCTTGCCCCTCACCTGTGTAGAAGCTAGAATTATTAGATTCTTGCTCGAAGATGCTCTTCGTCTGAGAGTCAAATCGGAGCCATAGTCCAATGGCAAGGACTGCAATGCCAGCAAGCTGAAAGATATACAAGACACTGGCATTAATCCTGGCTGTCAGGGACAACATGGCACCACCCTTGGACTCTGCCCCTCACATTGCACCTGGTAGTGACAGAATCTAGTGAGTGGGTATGATTGATGCCTGTACCAAAAACATCAGCAAGGTGGGAAAAAACAATTACCTACCATAGTACTGTAGTAGATGGGTACTGTATAGGCAATAGAATACTATATAGTAGTGAAGAGAAGTAACTATGTCTACATGCAATACTATGGGTGCATCTTACAATGTCAATAAAAGCCAAGACCCACAAAATTCATACAATATGATCCCATATAGTTAAAAATCACTATACTGTTTAGAATACACATAAATATGTGCATGCATATATACACATGTATACATATATGTACATTGCATATAAATGATAAAAGAAGAAAAGAAAGCAATGATCATAAAGTGAGTGGTAGCCTCTAGGTGGAGGTAGGGACTGATGCTCAGGGAAGAGCACATGGTGGGTGGGTGGGCGTCTAGGGTGCTGACAATATTCTCATATACTCTGCTACATTGCCCCTGCTGACCGCAACCTCCTGGGTTCACGTGACCCTCTTGCCTCTGCTGCCTGAGTGGCTGGGACTACAGATGTATGTTCCTGCACCCAGCATGACAATTTTCTTTTTTTCAGTACTGGGAGATTGAACCCAGGGCCTCCCACATAAGTGTTCCACTACTGAGCTGCACCCTCAGCCCATTTTTACTTTTTATTTTGAGACAGGCTCTCACTAAGTTACGCAGGCTGCCTTGGGCCTTGAATTGGTGATTCTCCTGCCTCTGCCTCTTGAGTCACTGGGATGACAGGCATGAGCCACTGTGCCTGCCTATGATACTCTAACTTTTTATGTCACACAGATATGAACACACACGTGCACCAGGGAGGGCAGGTGGTATGTCCTTCTATCACTCTGCTCAGTACATATCAGAGCTGCCCCGTGCTCATCCACATTGGCCCTTTATTCACAGGCCAAATCCTGGCCTGGCATTGTTGAACCAGATGCCAGCCATGGAGGAGGCCTTCCGCCAAGCCCCTTCCCAGGGCCAGCTGAGGTCCCTTGTCACTTGTACCAGGGCTTGCTGGGGGAGTGACACAGCCCTTCAGTGTAGTGGCTGGCTGGACAGGGCAAGGAATCTGGATTTGCTGGTCTCCTCTCCTTAACAGAGGCACCCTTATGTCAGAGCCTTGCTCACCAGGGACCTTGGTTTCCTGCCCAGGGGCTATAACAGCCTGCGTGCAGACAGGCCCCTTGTTCCTTCCTTCTCTCTGCCTTATCTTTTTCTCCATGGCGCAGCAGTGGGTTTGGACATGTTGGGTGGAAAGCAGACACGGTGATAATGGAAGGGGCCACTGAGACCTCAGCCTGCAGCAGCCACAACCTGACCCACATCCTCCAGCACTGTAAGCTGACTTGGCCCCATCACACAAGCGAGTTCCCACAATGTGGAGTTGCAACTCCTAGCTTGGAGTTCTACTGTTTCCATGTTTAAATGTGTAAACAGGAATGGTAGATGTGGCCCTTCTTTGCCCTTTCAATATGCCTAACAAATAAAGGGGGGCTGGGATTTAGCTCAGTGGGTAGAGAACCGCCCTGCAGTCTCTGAGGTCCCAGGTTCAATTCCTAGCACCTCAAAAATGGGAGGACATGGCAATCCACTCCCGAGGCAATCCTGAAGCAATCAGCCATTGAAAACCATATGAAGGTTGCTAAGAGTCAGACACAACTCAATGGCACCTGACAACAACAATAAGAACAAATAAAGGAGATTACATTAGAACAGGTACTTCTGAAGGAGGAGGTACCAAATGGGCTATGGGAGAACAACCTGACCTCCCCGGCATGAAGGTCACCCAGCCTGGCACCTCCATTCTGTGCACGGCCCCCCGGCATCTCCCCCCACCTCTCAGTCCCTACCTCAGGTATAGGAATGCTGACCACCAGTAAGAACTACACAAAGCCACATGGACCATGGCTGAGCCCTAGAAGAGAAACACCACAGGTGCCAGGCTTGAAGGTGTAGGAACTGCGGAGTTAAAATGAACCTGAGCACCATGCTTGAGTTCAAAGTCACAGGTCAGGTTTTTCTTCTCATTAGTAAGACATGCTGGTGGGTGAGGGTCTTTGGGCCTAATCCAAACACAGCAGATGATGGCTTCATGGGGAAGAAGAATCTTTCCCACCCTGGACCCAGCCCAGATACTCTCTTTCAACCAAGTCCTTCTGACCACCAGCAGCGTCAAGATGAGGGCAGGAGGAGCTGGCGCCCAGCTGGGAGCACCTGCTCTAGAGAAAGCATGTGCCCCCTTCCCTGACAGACACACGCTGGCTCGGAGGGGTGGGCTCTACAGGTGGGCAGGCCCTGGTCCAGCTCCCCCAGCGTGCTGGAGAAGAGAAATGTGACAGACACTTTCCCTCTCTCCACTGCAACACCTGGCAGCACAGTCAGAGCCCTGGGAAGTGGAAGGTGGAGGCTCAAACTGCCTTTTGGATGTGAAAGTGTTAACCTGAGGCGCAGGCTGGAGGTGCTGGAAAGGTCTGGGTTTGGGCTAGCTGGTTCCTGCACACTGGGCCTTCCCCTTGCCTTGTTGGGGTGATCAGGGACCTAAGGGAGGCAGTGCCTTTTCTGCCTCTTATGCCCTAGGTTTGTGTGTCCCAAAAGATTGTTTCCAAGTCATCATTTTATTTTATTTTTTGTGGTACTCGGGGTTGACTCCAGGCCCTTGCGCTTCCAAGTTTTGCAAGTGCTGCACCCTCAACCCAGTTTTTTACTTTTTGAGACAGGGTCTCGATAAATTATGCAGACTAACTCTGGTCTTGAACTTGTGATCCTTCTGCCTCTGCTGCCCAAGTCACTGGGATTCCAGGAGTCTCCAAGTCATCTTATCTGCCTGTTCAGTGAAGTGACCAACCACTTCTTAGCTGCACTGAAAACTTACTAAACAGGTCACTGAGAAAAGAATGAAAACCACCCTCACCCGGGGACTGGCTGCAGAAGAGGCTCACAGCTACACTCCGCCCAGAAGCCTCATGGACAGGAGCAGGGCACCTGTGGGAACAACTCCAGGCTCAGATCACAGCCGGGCAGCCAGGAGGCCAGGTGCTGGTGGCAGCGGGAGACCATGCAGGCTAGAGAGAGCCCTCAATGTCCAGCCACGTGTGTGGTCTGTGCACACAGGTGGTAAGAAAGATGCTGAGCTGGAGAGGGGAACGGGGGGGGGGAGAGGAACCATCTCAGGCTCACCTCCTTGGCCAAGGGCAGTAGTCAGATTCCTGCCTGTTTGGACTCCGCCCCAACCTATGTCATGCTGCTAGGGTGTCAAAACCACAACAGTATGTTGCAGTGAGAAAGGAAAGGTAGCTAACTTCAGAGACATGGCATTTTTATGCCCTTTGTCACATTAGAAAGGAGGAAGGTCTGAGAAACTCAAGGAAGGAAGGATGAGAGGTCGGGTAGGATGGGGAACACTTGGCTCACAAAATTCACAGGGGAGGGAGCCTGTTGCCTTCTTCGATGGAATTTCTGAGTTAACTGGCTGGAGAGAATCCTGTGTAAGCCCTCAGCTGCCCCATTTTCCCTAATGCTGTGGGAAAGACGGCTTTAGTTGGCTGGGTTGCAATGGTGTAGGGCAGTGGGGCTGTGAAACCTGAATACCCCACAGGTGCACAGGCTGCACTGTTTAAGCAGCCCTGGACATTTCCTACAGGGACTCGCTTTTGACTGGGGTGGAGGGATTTCTTGTCTACCACCCAGCTTTCACCCACAGCTACTTCAATAACAGGAAAAACTTAATGGGAAGGGACCAGCAGCAGGAATCAGACAGCTTTGACCTTTAAAAAGGGCACGATGTCAATCATCAAGGGACCCACCAGAAAGAACAGAGTTGGCCCTCAGCATCAGAGGGTCTGCTTGTGTGGATTCAATCAACTGCAGACAGAAAATGTAGCGAGGCCTACGATGGCTGTTTCTGTACTAAACATGCACAGACTTTTTGCTCATCATTCTTTCTAAGCAGTGAAGTATAACAACATTTATACAGCATTCACCTTGTATTAGGCTGTGTACTCAAATGGGAGAGTGCTTGTTCTGCGTGATCTGAGGTCCTAGGTTCGATACCCAGCATTGCACAAATGGGAGGACCTGGGAGCCCACTTCTGAAACAATCCCCAAACCATCAGCCATTGAAAACCCTATGAATAGCAGAGAAGCACTGACACAGTGCTGAACATGGATGGCACAGGGTTGGGGAGTCTTTCATCTGTTGTACATAGGGTTGCTATGAGTTAGACCTGACTTGATGGCACCTAGCAATAATGGGTTCCCCCATTATTGTCATGTTGTGGGGGCCTTGCATGTTCCTGTGATGTTGAAAGCTATGTCACTGGTATTTCAGATATCAGCAGCGCCACCCATCATGGACAGGTTTCAGGTGAACTTCTCGACTAAGACAGATTAGGGAGAAGGACCTGGCAGTCCACTCTCAAAACAATTAGCTATTGAAAACCATATGAATAGCAGAGAACCACTGTCAAAGAGTGCCAAAAAATGAGGCCCCCACAGGCTGGAAGGCATTCAAAAGATGATTAGGGAAGAGTTGCCTTCTCAAAGTAGAGTGAACCCTCATGACAGAAATAGGGTAAAGTCCCTGGGACCTCCTTTTGCTGATGGGAGACAACTCAAAATAAGGAGAAACACAGTGGCTGCAATAATGCCTCAAACATAAAAAGACTGTGTTCATGGCACAGAGTTGGGTACTGTTTCGTTCTGTTATGCATAGGGTAGCTGTGAATTGGACTGGACTTGACCATACCTAACAACATGTGCAGGTTATATTCAAATACTATGTCATTTTATATAAGGGACTTGAGCATCCTTGGATTTTGGTATCTCAGGGTGGTCCCAGAACTAATGCCCTGTAGACACTGGGTTACCTGTATAGAGGACTCGGAGACCACAAAGTTGACAGTTTCCTCCTGGCTTAGTTAACTGACATGTGGCATCATGGTGGCCACACAGTTGCCCCAGCCACTGCCTCTCCTGTCCATCATCACAGGGTCTGAGCAGGTTTGATGCAATGCACAGCCAGACAATACCCTGCTCATAGTACCCAAGAAAGAGGACAGCAACCTTCCAGATCACCAGCTGGTAGAGACAGAGGGAGAAAGTCCAGAGCTACCATTCCTAGCCTGAGGCTCCGCCCCTACCCTTAGTCTTCCTGGTTACCTTTCTTGTTTCCAACAAAAGCCAAATGGAAACAGTCTGGTTTTGCTGTGAAAAGCTCCTTTGCCATCTGGTCCCAAATCGTTCCCTCCACTTGACAGTGCAGGGAGAAAAAGAACCGTTTCCCCCATTGTTTCTTCAGAAATTACCTCGTTTCTCCATGCATTCTAATTTTTTCTTTTTTTCTTAGAAGATGGACCATGAGAACAACAGGAGACAAACTTAAATTGAGGATAGTCTACAAAAATACTGTGACTAGGACTCCTCAAAACCGTCAAGGTCATCAAGGATAAGGGAAGACATTCACTGTCAAAAACCGAGGAGATTTACGAGACACACACTGTTATGTGAGGTCCTTAGTGGGATCCTGGAACAGAAAGAGGGCACGAATGGAAACACAAGAGTTTGGTTAGCACCGCTAACCATTAACAGTAATGTTGTGACAGATGAAAACCATAATGTAAGGGAAGCCTCACTGAGGGGCCATGGGGACTTTATGCTAACTTGGGAACTCTGTCTGCAGATCTAACTATTCTAAAGGCTCAGCGTCTAAAAAAGCAGCAGCAGCAGCTGAGGCCTGTCTGTCTCTCTCCCTTCAAGCTTCCTGTCTCCTTCCAGGACCTGCTCCGTTAATTAGGCTCTTTCCGGCCTTTGCAATTCTGTCTCTGCCAACAACACACGGGCGGGTCACTCAACCCTAAAAAATTCAAACTGAACAAAGGTGGAAACAAACTCCCTTGCTTTCTTCAACCTCACTGCTCTGCACCATCCCTTCACCATGTTCAAGTTCCCTCTAATCGGTCACTGCTCAATTGCTCCAAATGGTCCGTGGCAGCTAAAACCACTGACTCTGGCAGCCTCCTCTGCTCCTTAGGTGGAATCTCAGTTTCCCACGTCAGCCCCCTGCATTTCTACTTCTGCTCACACAAGTTCCTTCTCCTGAAATGCCACCTTGGCCACTAAGGGCTCTCTGGTCTCCTCTATGGCAAATGCAATCCCGAGCATTTATTTCCCACCAGTGTCCCCACGCTCTGCGCTTCCTCTGCTCCGAACACCAGCCTTCCATCTTACAAGTGCACAAACTCCTTGAGGTCTGGGTGATTTCTCAGTCCTTTTAGTATCTCCTCTGCCTCATCCATACTCTGGATACACTATTAATTAGTACCTCCACCTGTCTGTCAGCTTGTTGTACTGTGGGGGCTTGTGTGTTGCTATGATGTTGAAAGCTATGCCATTGGCATTTCAGATATCAGCAGGGCCACCCATCATGGACAAGTTGCAGCTGAGCTTCCAGACTAAGACTAGGGAGAAGAACCCAGCAGCCCACTCCTAAAACAATTAGCCATTGAAAACCCTATGGATAGTAGAGAAGCACTGTCAAATATAGTGCCAAAAAATGACCCCCACCCCACCAGGCTAGAAGGCATTCAAAAGACAATTGGGGAAGAACTGCCTCCTCAAAGTAGAGTCAACCTTCATGACAGAAATTGAGTAAAGCCCCAGGGACCTCCTTTTGCTGATATGATATGACTCAAAACAAGGAGAAACACAGTGACTGCAGCAATGGGCTCAAACATAAAAAAAGATCATGTGTATGGCACAGTGTCGGGCAGTATTCCATTCTGTTGTAGTTAGGGTCACTACAAGTCAGACCTGACTCAACAGCACCTAACAAGAAGTCATTAGCACATCATTATTTGATCATGGAGTGATGACTTATGGTGATGAGCTCTGAAACCCATGTGACCGTCATCTCCTAAGTCTCTTCCCTATGGACAAGCCTTCTTTCTCACCTGTCTTTTCTTCCAGATCCCTCTCCGAATATGCCCCTTCAAGAGTCAGAAACTAAGTGGGGCATGGAGGTGCGTGCCTGTTATCCCAGCTTCTCAAATAGCTATTTTAAAAAGGCCAGAAAGCAGACAGTAGATCACTCTGTGTGGTGGTTTCTGTAACTCTGCCAGCATCTCCACCCCTTCCCAAAGTCCGGTTAGACGCTCTAATTTTGGATGAACACACAGGTAACTCAGTCTTGCGGTGCTTAAGCCAATTTCAGAAACATGAAAACTCAGCACTGCTGCAAACTCAGACTCCCCATGAATGGTTTCCTGGTCATGTCCTTCGCCCTCCTCTCAGGGTGCTGGGCATTGAACCCAGAGCCTTACACATTCTAGGCAAGCATTTACCACGGAGCTACACCCCAGCTCCTTCCTGTCTTTCCACATTCACTCACTCTGGAAAGTATACTTTGCTAAAGACACTTAGCAAGACCAGGATTTTAGTGGCTCATGTTGCAAATCTCACTACAGGGACATGGAGAAATCATACCCTGAAACACCCACCTGGAGTTAATGGGAATGTCTCCAATTCCAAAGGAAGATTTAAAAAACAAAAAGCCAAGTGGAAAAAAAAAAAAAAAAAACAACTAAGGGTAATGGAGCTTAGGGGCACCTGGCTGGTCAGAGGACTCTGGGCCAGGTTTGCACATTTGGGTGCAGTTAGAACCTGAGGAGCAGGTCTGTTGACAGAAATGCTTCGAGTCCGTGTGCAGAAAGAGGAGGTGGTGCCAAGAAGGAAAAGAACAACTTGTTGAACTAAGGAGGTAGCTGTGTGTGTGGGGGGGGGTGGGGAGTAGGAGGAAGCGTGTTAGCCAATGGGATAGACCCCACATCAAAGGAAACCCCCTTCCCAGTGAACAACTGGGTAGTCGAGGCTGGGCCCCCTCCTCTGTAACATGGCCTGCCTGGCCTTACATGCTTTCCCTCTCCAGCTGCTGTAGAAACCCCAGAAAGTGGACAGCAGCCCACTCACCATGGTGATTCCTCACTGCACTCGGCGTGGACCTGAGGTGGTCACACCTGCCCTGCTGGGAGGGGCCGTGGTGGGCAGTGGTGAGTGGATGGGGTCTGGCAAGAGGGCAGAGCTGTCTTTCCTACCTCCCACGGTCCTTCCGGGAGGGATGGGTGGCAAAGGCAGCAAGGGTGGGGAGGCTTGACGTCTGAACCCCCTGGGGAATTCTAAACTCTCAGGTGCCCCTGTGGGGAATGACTGGACTGACTCGGGGCTCTCCTTCTAGCCCTGCCACCACCGGCTGCATGACACCAATCACTTTCTTTAGCTTTTCTGAACCTCAGCACCCTCATTTACTTGTTTAAAAAATCCATCGGTAGGACTTCTCATCTGCCCTCAGCCTGGGTGGCAGGTGAGGACTAAAGCAGCAGTGCATGTAAAACGTTCTGGAAACTGTGAAGCGCTATGGCTGTGTCCTACAATCTACAAAGTTGGCTGGGCAGGAGCAGGGGAATGTGGGGATTTGGGACACTGGGGTCAGTTTTCTGAGACTGTGTGAGCAGTGGGGGTGGAGGAAGATGGATAAACTTACCTCCTTCCCACCGACACCCTGCTGAGCGGGGAGAGGTCTGCTGGGATTCCAGGCCCCCCACACTCCCACTCACCCCCTTACCCCACTGGTTCCTGCTGAACTCTGTTGAAGGGAGTCCTCGGGGGCAGGGAACAGGGTGGAGGGGGTTCCTGGGCTGGGCAAGAAAGGAAACCTTGCTCTCTTTAGTTCCCTCCCTCAGTAGATGTTCTCTGGCCCTGTTTTTTGCTTTTGTTTTAAATGTCCTGACTTGGGCAACCACAGGCGTAGTTGTCCCCATGCCCATGGCACCCAGGAAGTCAGAAGCAGACCAAATAACCAGGATGCAGGTTTTGCCCATCGCCTTTTCTGGGCCCCCTAATGTCTGTCATGCTTGAAGAAAGCCACAGAGGTGGAGATAAGGCCCTCTGTGTCCACACAGGCTTCAACATTTAAAAACAAGTCAGGCCACCCGGACCTGTGGGCTCTGGGCCTCACCCATCACCATGGCAACCTCGGCTCACCAGCGAATGCCAAGCCCGGGATGGGCCAAGCCACCCGTCAGGAGGCTGGGCCGGGCTGGGCCGGGCGGTGCCAGCAAGAACAAACAGGATCCTGAGTACAGCCTCCAGTCCTCTCCTGCGTCCTGCTCCCCCACCTCCAAGGGAGGCCGCAGCTGTTAGCTGGAAAGACAAAGGCGCCTGGGCAGTGCTGGAGGTGTTGGGGTCCTCCCACACCCACGCCCATCCCACAGTTAAACAACAAACCCAACTCCACTCCAGTCAGCAGAAGGAAGGCCATGGCCCACCCTCTTTGAGGATCACAAGCAAACTAGCAGCTGGGACAGACTTTGCAGGCCTTGACAAGGGCACAGGACTAACTTTAGAGGCAAGGTCAAGGCTGGGTGTGGTGGCTCATGCCTGTAATCCCAGCGACTCAGGAGGCGGAAGCAGGATGAGTACAGGTTCAAAGCCAGAGGCAGCCTGAGCCACTCTGGGAAACCCTGTGTTAAGATAAAAAGTTAATAAGGGGCTGGGGATGTGGCTCAGTGGGAGAGCACTTGCAAAGCATGTGTGAGGCCCTGGGCTTAACCTCCCAGTACTGAAAACAAACAAACAAACAAACAAAATAAAACAAAACAAAAAAACGTAAATTGAAAAGCCCTAGAGATCTCAGACCTGGAGCCTAGCAGGCTGCCTGTGGCCTCAGCCCTCTGTACCTTCAGAGCTACTCTGGAAGCCCTTTTCTATGCCAATACTTCTCAAAGTGTGGCCCTCAGAACCTGTCAGACGTGCGAACTGGCTGTCCATCCAATCCTAGATTTGGTGGGAACTTGGGGTGGGCAGGGGGCCAGGAATCAGTCTTTGAACACATCTCCTGGGTGATTCTGATGCATGCGCGTTTATAGCCACTACTCCGGGTCTTCATTCAAACACTGGGCAAGTAGGACCAACAGGGAAAAGCCCTCTCTGGGGGTCTTGAACCTAGAGAACAGCTTTCCACAAGTCCCTGATAAAAAGCAGGAGGCCCCAGAAGGAAGTTCAAGTTCTTTGTCCGTGTAATGAGAGGTGGCACAGCCATGGTCTGACAAGGGAGCAAGCTGGATATCCCACTTTACATTGACATTGGGGTAGGACAGACGGGCACTACCTTCACTAGCACTGTTTTACCACAGGAAGGGTGGCCAGGGGCCTGTGGAAACTGCCGCATGGTGACACTGAGGGAGAGGAAGCGAGAGGAAAGAGACACTCTGGGTGGGGCAACTCCATATGGAACCCTCGGGGCTAGGAAGCCACAGCAAGCAGGTCAAGTTGGAACTTGCATTTGGCTCACAAATGTGCCCTCACTAGCCAGCTCTGCCCCTAACCCTCCTCCCACAAAAAGCCCAGATGACTCAGGGCCCTTTAAGAGACTCCCATAGCCTGTTTGGTGGGGCAACTGCTGAGGTTGGGAGAAAACCTCCCTGATTTCCTGGCCAGGCTGCCAGGAGGGAGGAGCGCAGACTCTGACTTCCCACCACCTCCAACTCTAGAAAAGATTTTTTTTTAAATATGAAAACATGTAGAGACCAGCAGTTGATCTGTAGGTTACCTAGCTCTAGTGGTGACTCAATTTCTGGCAGGCTTTCTGTCCATAAGCAGCTCCCCCAGAGCCAGTGAGGGGAAGGAAGGCATAGCCAAAACAGTGATTTGGTAGTAATAGCAACTGTTACTACTGGCGAGGACCCATGTGGGTAATACAGTATCTCACTCCATTCTATCATCATTCTGATTTTATAGATGATTCGGGATCAGAGATGTTAAGCAACAGCTCAAAATGACACAGCCAACAAGAGGTGGGGATTCAGGCCAAACCAAGTCCATGCAGATGAATGAAAGCTACCTCCTTCTCCACTCGTTGTGCTTCCTCCCCACCTGGAGGGGAGGGGAACCGCCACAACAGGAGGGTGGCCTGCACATGCTGAATTTGGCAAAATGCTCTGACTTAAACCTCTGCTCAGTGACAAGGATTCTGCTACCTGTCCCACCTTGATGACTGAGGACTTAAATTCTGGGTGTCCGCCCAGCCCAGGTGAGGGAGGGAGGGGGTGACCAGTGACCACAGGGGATGACCCTACCCCCTGTGGCTTTGCTCCCTCTCCCTCTGTGGAGGCTGGAGAAGAGGTAGTTCCAGGCAAAATGTGCTTCAAGGCCACCACGGACTGCCCCTCATTTTCTAGTTCCACACCTGCACAGAAGCAATGGTGACTGTGCTCTGCTCTGGAATCTAGATTCTGGGTGTCCTACATGTGTAGAAAGTTCTGGATAAAAGCAGTAATTCTCTTTTGGTATGCACAAGGAGTGAAGTAAAGGGTGCTAAAGCTGCCCTTTTTATCCTGGATGCAGGGTAGATTGTTTCTTTCCATTTCCATCGTGAATTAAATCCCAGGTTAAGCTCCACGAGGCAAGCCTCTGCCAAAGGGCATCCTTATGGGTATTTCCAGCTAAATGCCAAACTGGTACCTTTCTTCACCTACCTTCCCCAGACCTGGGAGATGGGAACTGAGCGGTGTACAGATGGACTGACAGATTTCAGCTCTGAGGAACCCTGTATGATGTGGCTTCACAGAGCTGAATGAGTGAGATCTGGATGAATGCACGTTTAGGACAAGCCCCATGTCTGAAAACACTTAAGAAGAGGTAGTTAGGAGCAGCGTTACCTATAGTAATAACACCTGCTGCTAACCTGTGAGTTCTTACTGTGAGCCTGGCCCATGATGACAGCTTTGCATTAAATATCCCATTATTCCTGACACCAACCCAGACTTCAATTGTATCAGTGGCTTCATTAGGCAGGTGAGCCAGGTCACCGGTGAGGTAAACTTCTGCCTCCTGTGGTCATTTAGTGCCCTAAATTTCGAGAAGATTATGGTACCCATGTAGTTCAACATTTAAAAATTCCCAAAATTGTAAAACAAATATACAGGAGTTAAAGAAAGGGCTTATTTCCCCTGATTCCCTGGGCTAACCTGCACTGCTACCTAAGCACATGCTTAGCCTGCACGCTGACGATGGCCCTCTCTTTGTGGGGATTCTGGTGTACTTTGGGGTTCCTGGGTGAAAAGGTGAAGGGGGCTCAAGAAGCTATGGCTGGTGGGTGCCACCATCTTGTTGTGCCTAGTCTTTTTGGTAGTCATTTAAATGTTCTGAACCTGAGCGGGGAGCAGTGGCACATGTCTGTAACCCATCCCAGCAACCTGGGAGGGAGGCGGAGGCAGGAGGTTAGCAAGTTTAGAGGCCAGAGGCAGCCTGCATAACTTAGCAAGACCTTGTCTCAAAATACAAAGCAAAAATGGACTGGGGGTATGGCTCAGTGGTTACACACTTGCAAAAAGCAGTGTGAGGCCCTGCGTTTAACTCCCCAGGGAAGAAAGAAAGAAAGAAAGAAGAAAAAGAGAAGAGAAGAGAAGAGAAGAGAAGAGAAGAGAAGTGGAAGGAAGGAAAGGAAAGGAAAGGAATAAAATAAAATAAATGTTCTGAACCTGGCATCAGTGGTTAGGATCATCCCAGTTGGGGAAGAGGAAACAGGCTGGGGGTGGGAGGGTAAAGTGACTTGCCCTGGTCACGGAGCTAGTGCAGGGTGACTGAGCTGTGGGCTCTCTCCTGTCACACACACGGGACAGGCCACTCAAGGGATCAGTTACTCAAGGCTTGGCCCCTCTTCGGGGTGTGGAAGGGGACTTAGGGCCACATAAGCTTTTTCTCAGTGTATTTTCATGGCAATGAAGCAGCTACCTAGTCTGGACAAGTTCAGGGGTTGAGAAATTCTCCATTCCAAGCACAAAGTCAGCATCATTTAAAAACCAGAGCCCTTGGGCTGAGGGTGTAGCTCAGCGGTAAAGTCTTGTCTCCTATGCGAGAGGCCCAAGGTAAGTACTTTCTAAATGAGAAATCTTATTTCAATTTCCCACTGCCTGCTTGCCAGACACATAGCACACACCGGCCAGCCCATAAATAAATCCCTTTTCTGCTGAAAGCTGACATTCTGAGCTTAACCAAAATCGTCTGATGTGGGGGATTGTTTGGGGATGTTTTGCTTTAAATTCCAGAACACCACATACTTGTTTTCCATCATGTATGCCTCACTGAGATGTCTGGCAACCAGACCCACAGGGACCTGCTGCTCGCAGAGTGAGTACCCATGTGTCTGCACACCCAGAGGTGGGCGATGTTCCTTCTTTTTGTAAAGCAATGCCATGTAGCGCAGGGTCCAGCAGTGTTGGCAAAGGGACTCCCAGCACTGCCCAGCTGAATATCCTCTTCCTCCACCAGGGGACATTCCGAGCACCAGGCCAGCAAGCAGGCAGGACCAAGGTCCCTAAACTCCTTTGTCTTACCTGTCACCTGGCCTGTCCCTCTGCAATAATCCCTACCTTCATTTTAGGGCTCTTAATTTTTAGACAGCAAGCACGTGAATATCTGCTTTGGCACACACCCCATCTTTGGCACTTCCCCTGAACTGAGTCATATTTCAGAATAGGGCCACTGGGAAGGTAACAATCTCCTACTTTCTAGAGGAGAAAATTAGGGTGCAGAAGTTGCTTGTCTGAGATTACACCACAAATAAAGAGCAGACTTGAAACTTGACTTCAGAGCTGTGACTGCAAAGCCCGAATTCTAAGTCATTTTGTTAAACTGTGTATCTTTTTTTTTTTTTTCCTTTTTGTTTTTGGTGCCAGGAATCGAACCCAGAGCCTCAACCTACACCCCCATCCTCGAACTGTTGGCTTTTTCTTTTCTTTTTTATCTATTTCTTTTATTCCCAAGCCAGAATTTTTCACTTCCTCCCACTTAGCTACAACTGATCCCATTTAAAAAGTGGCATCTTCTATCCCCAGAGGCCTCAGGAGAGCCTACATGCAAGGGAAGGAGGGGACCAGCAATGTCCCTGTAGCTGGAGGTGCCAATGAATCCGGCCTCCCTTGGGGGTGCCGAGCGTCCTCTAACCCAAGGAGGGCGGCACCCAAGCCCTTGCTCCACTGTATGCAGGCAGTGCTCTGGGAGGGACGTGGCTCCTCCACAGCAGCCTCTAATATTCTCATCCTGGCTTCATCACTGTCACAGCTGCCCACTGACCACTGAGTCCACAGAACAGGACTGAGGTCCACGTGGCAGCAAAGGTCCTCACATCTCCTGGAGGAAGGGCCCTGAGGCGGGACCTGGGACCCCTCCCTCACAGCATTGCCCACCTGCACAGGGCAAAAGGCATAAGACAGCACCAATACAGGCCTCTGCTACAGCCCTGGGCACCAGCTATAGGTACAATCTCACCTAGAAATCTTCTCTAGTCTCTAGGTGCAACAAGATTTCCGGGTATCATTTGTCTAGGGATCCAGACCCACAATTTGACTGGAGGAAAGCAGAGTACAAAAAGATTGTCCCAGGTTGGCAGAAAGGAGGCTTTTTTTGTTGTTTCTATTTTTGTTTTATTGAGACAGTTATGTAGCCCAAGCTGGCCTGGAACTCACAATCCTCCTGCCTCAGTCTCCCAAGTGCTGGGATTATAGACGTGTACCATGGCGTCAAGCCAGAAAGAAGGTTTTTAAACAGTCCTAATCCCCAGATGATCCCCCATGTGGCATTTCACTTTCCCTAAAGTCCTCAGAGGCAAGACAAGCGAGGCAGGCCTAGGCCTTCCAGGCTCTACCTGGTGAGGAAGGAGGAACAGAGAAAGAGAGAGCTCTGCTCTTACTGAGCAGAGACAAACCACCAAGTTGCAGGAAAATCTAACCCAAGAAACAAAAGTTGACTAGAAACTCATGAAGCTGGATTTTTCCTGTGACTAGAAATATAAGACACTCATTAAATTAAGTGAGAGCCAAAGCCACTCCTTGGGCAATGATTAAGCTGAGCGTCAGTAAAGATGGGTGGGGAGGCTGGCTCTCCAGGCTGGCTGCACTTGATCATCACAGAAACTCAGGGATTCTTTTCTTTCTTTTCATGTTGCTGGGGATCAAATCCAGGGCATTGCACATACTAGGCAAGTGCTCTACCACTGAGCTACATCCTCCTCCTCAGCTCTGAATTTAGGGCAATCCCCCCAAAAATAATCTGCCATTGAAAACTCTATGAACAGCAGAGAAGCACAATAGTGTTTCCCCTGTTGTATGCAGGATCGCTATGAGTCGGATACCGACGCGATGGCACCCAACAACAATGACAATGCCCTCTACAAACTGGGATTTAGCTCAGTTGGTAGAGCACCACTCTGCAGTCTCTGAGGTCACGAGTTTGATTCCCAGCACTGCAAAAATGGGACAAGGATGTGGCAATCCACTCCGGAGGCAATCCCAAAACAATCACTCATTGAAAACCCTATGAGGGTCGCTATGAGTCGGAAGCGACTGGACAGCACTGAACAACAATGCCTTCTACATCCCATGCCCCATCATTCCCCCACACAGCCCGTGGGGAGAGGTGAGGCAACCTGTTTCTTATAGCAGAAACACGGGATTCAGGAGGTAGCAGGGGTTGCCTGGAAACCACTGGAGAAAAACCAATTTGGGGCATTCATGACCTGAGGCTCATGGGACTTGAGGAAAAAAAAAAGCAAAATAATGAGCATAACATTTTTTCTGGAGGTAGGTCCCACTGGTTTCATGAGATCCCCTAAAAAGATTAAGACCTCCTAATCTATGATGACAGCATACATACAATACCTAAGTAGTTCTTTTGGGTGGGAGAGGGAGGAAATTACTGGATGGATGTAATTATTATAAAATTATCTCATCTGGGGACAGGATGTTGTTTTCCACAGCTGCATACCATCACTTGATGGAAAATGAAAATGTCCCTGGACCAGCCTGAATTTTTCCATGGAATGAAGCAGGCAAGTGATTTGCAGTCAGACCTCCAAAACATAAATGTACAAAATGTATTAAGATTAGTCCTTTTTAACCAAGTGTGGTGGCACATGCCTGTAATCTCAGCAACTTGGGAGGCTGAGGCAGGAGGATTGCAAGTTTGAGGCCAGAGGCAGTCTGCGTAACTTAGCGAGACCCTGTCCCAAGATAAAAAGTAAGAAATGGGCTGGGGGTACAGCTCAGTGGCAGAGCACTTTCAAAGCATGAGTAAGGCTATGGATTCAACCCCCTAGTACTGCACTAAAAAAGAAAGAAGAAGAAGAAGAAATATTAGTCCTTTTGTCTCCGGAATTTCTTCAGTGGCAACAGATCTCTCCTAGTAATCCAAGATCTTCACACCCTGAAACAATGAAGTAGTAACTCTTAACTGCAAAGCTTTGATTGGAAAATCTTTGATAGCCA
Organism: Pedetes capensis; assembly: GCA_007922755.1. Classification (NCBI taxonomy): domain Eukaryota; kingdom Metazoa; phylum Chordata; class Mammalia; order Rodentia; family Pedetidae; genus Pedetes; species Pedetes capensis. Next base: position 56,908 of record VMDO01005833.1, on the reverse strand, counting down.
GGCACCCTGGTCCACACCTGGAATCCCAGCCACTTGGGAGGCTGAGGCAGGCAGATCACAAGTTCGAGGCCAGAGGCAGCCTGTGCAATGTGGTGAGACCCTGCTCAAAATAAAAAGTAAAAGATGAGCTGGGGTGCAGCTCAGTGGTAGAGGGCTTGTGAAGTATGTATACAGGAGGCCCTGGGTTCAACCTCCTAGAATCAAAACAAAACAAAAAACCCACAAAACAACTGACAAGTCCAGTTAAAGAGTCACTGACCCAACCTGGGAAGGGAGGAACACAGAAACATAAGTGAAGCATCTTCCTTGGCTCTCCTTTTCCCTACTCCACACAAGTCTACCTACAACAGTGGCCAACGTGGCAGCAATGGTACTATGAAAGATGTGGAAATCCCATGACTTCAGGTCACCATCTCATAGCCAGAGGGGCCAATGTAAAAGCCATCAGGGTTTGTGTTCTACAGAAGAAAAATTGCTATTGTAAATCTAAGGTATTATTAAGTTGCAAATTGTGCAACCAATCCTATAAGCCACACCTCCTTATAAAATTGAACCCAACAGGAAAATAAACAAAACCACGCCAGGACACACAGACCCGTGTGCAAAGAGAAGGGTCCACATCCAACACTCCTCCCAAAGGAAGGGCTGGGAACACCAATCGGTGAGAGCAGAAGCCACAGAAGGCTCATTTAGGGGAGTACATGCTGGCTTGTCCCCCCACCCCCGTCCTCACCCTCCCCGATAGAGCTGCTTATCAAAGCCCTTCCAAATCTGAGTCATAACCAGTAGCTGCTTCCTTTGACTACAAGGGAGCAGGGTCTGAGAGGGAGCTGCGGGGCCACTCTGAGGACAAAGATAGAGCATGCGCATGAGAGCAAGCATCTAGGAATTGGCTGGGTGGCCAGGAATTGTCCTCACCACCACCCAGAGATCCAGGGCACAGATCTTTGTTGTTGGCAACCATGGCTGGGGTTGGGGGAGAAACCAAAGGCCTGGACAGAGGAACAGTCCTGTTTTCCTTAGCAGTGCAGATACCTGGCCTCAGCTCACCTCTCCCCAGCCTGCCAGCTCCAGTACAAACAGGACAGTGTCACCCCCAACTCAGGCGCTCTGGATGCCAGACGTGGGAAGCCATTTTCTGCAACGTCCCAGCCTCTGGCTCAGCCCAACATCCAAGTCAAACAGCTTCTGGGTTCTGATGCCTTAGGTTTGTGTGCTATGCAGTTTTATTTTCAGAAGAGCACCCCTGTCGCCAAGTCAAACGTGTAGCAACACATGAAATGGAGTCAGTGTTTTGCTGCAGAGGAGGAGGTTGGCACGGATGCAGGCAGAGGTGGAAAAGAAGGGAGGCTGTGTGGAGTGGGAGTGTGCTCCCTACTAATCTGTGGTTTGGGCATCTGCACTTCTCGGGGAATTGCTCTCACCCTCACCACACACTCAAACACTTTCCACCAGTGAACAGCAATAGCTTCTGGTGGATGCTGACCCGCATCTACTGCCACGTTTCTCAGCTAAGTGCGTTATGCACATTTGCTTAGCCCTCACTGCAGCCCCGTGGGGATGGGGACATTGAATCCAGAGTCAGCTCTTTGACTATTAGAATGTATGCCCACAAAAGGCAAAGGCAAACAGGCAATGAAAGCAGAACCCCCAAATGAGGAGACCCCACCCAGGGGGAGTAGAGGGAATTGTAACAGGAAATAGGTGCAAGAACCAGGTTCTTGATGGGGGCCCCTGGTGCTCACGCCCGTCATCCTGTGACTTGAGAGGCTAAGGCAGGAGGATAGTAGGTTCAAGGACAGAGGTAGCCTGTGCTACATACTGAGACCTTGTCTCAAGATAAAAAAATATGAAAAAAAGGGGCTGGGAGTGCAGCTCAGCGGTAGAGCACTTGCCCAGTATGCGTGAGGCTCTGGTTCAAACCCTTCAGCAGTGCAAAAACAAAACAATCAGGCTCTTGTTCCAAGGTGAAGGTCAAGAGGAGCCAACATCTGAGGACAAGCCTTGGTAGCCACTGCACATTTCCACTTTCTAACTTTTATTTGAGGTGTGTGGGAAAGTCTTATTGCTGCAGGTGGTGGGTTCAGGTTGGTTTCATAGCCTGAGCTTGAAGGAACCTTTTCAGACCATTTGCTCCAACCCAAGTGTTTTACAGATGAGGAAACTGAGGGACACAAAAGCAATGTGCCCAAGGTTTCCATGTGAGCAGGGGACACAGCTGTATGCACACCCAGGTCTCTGAATTCCGGGTCTAGGTCTCTATTCATGTTCCCCAGCTGCCTCTCTTAGGGCCAGGTGACACCATTATTTGGAGGCAGAGGACCCACTGCCATTTCCACCCATGAGGGAGCGTAAGGGGTGAGAGAGCAAAGGGGCAGAGGGTGGTATGGGCGGGGGGGGCTAGGCTTTCCTGATATAGTGAACTCATTCCCTCCTCTGGTTTTTCCCTGTGTGACCATGGGGAGTACAGAAAGCCCTCACTACACAGGCTTAGTATTTAGGGGACAGAAATTGGGAAAAAGATGAGGCAGAGGTAGGAGGATCGTGAGATTGAGGTCAGCCTGGGCTACACAGCAAGAAGAATTAAAAAGAGAATGCCTCGTTCCTCGCCTGCAGCAGTAGCCCTGTGGCATCCGATCCCGTCAGATCTCGGAAGCTAAGCAGGGTCGGGCCTGGTTAGTACCTGGATGGGAGACCGCCTGGGAACACCAGAAGCTGTAGGCTTGGGAGAAGGACCTGGCAACCCCCTCCCAAAAATCAATCTGCCATTGAAAACCCTATGAACAGCAGAGAAGCACTGACAATAG
>VMDO01005833.1:36900-54001 GCA_007922755.1 Pedetes capensis | reverse complement strand
GACGGCACCTAACAACAACAACAAGCCTGGTTCCTCATTTCACAGCCTAAAATACTTGTGATGTCTATTATCCAGACATCAGTAAAATATTTTCCCTTTCAAACTTGTTTTTGGTGTGGGGATAGGCAGGGAGGTTGGAAGGAAATGCAGAAGAGGCCTGCAGAATTTGTCTCTGGGGCTATTGGGAAAACAGACTGATTGCCAGCTGGGCTGTGGGTATCAGATGCCCAGCTTGGTGGGGGGCTGCACAGACCTAAAGGGATGACAGCAGGGCCAGGAGGAGGCACAGCCTCTTTCTACCCCCACCCCCACCCCCACCCCACTGCCACTGAGGCTGGCTTCCCTCTGCATCCCAGCCACTCATCCCCTCTCAGCATCTTCTGCATGGGGTGAGGAAACTGGTGGCCCCCGACCTCCCAACTCCTGCTTTGCAAAGCCTATATCAGGTTCCAAATGCCAAATCTATAAATTGCTGGTTTCAGGAGAGAAAAAAGTGACCTCATAATAATCCAGCCATAATAATCCCAGCAGATTCTCTTAAGATTGTGTTATTGTTGTTGTTAGGTGCCGGTGAGTTGGATCTGACTCATAGTGATCCTATGTACAATAGAACAAAACCCTACCCAACACTATGCCATGCACATGATCTTTTTATGTTTCAGCCCAGTGTGGTCCAGCCTGGGGGACTAATTTTCTGGCACTATATTTGACAGTGTATCACTGCTATTCATAGGGTTTTCATTGGCTAATTGTTTCAGGAGTGGGCTGTCAGGTCCTTTTTCCTAGTTTGTCTTAGTCTGGAAACTCAGCTGAAGTCTATCCACCATGGGTGGCCCTGCTGGTACCTGAAATATTGGTGGCATAGCTTTCAGCATCACACAAGCTCTTATAGCATGAGAAATTGACAGACATGGGGATCTTTGATCATAGCTTGTTTTAAAAGATATTTCTGGGATATTTTTGCTCTTTTTCCATTCCCATTCAGCAGCCAAATCATACCTCACTTCTGATTCTATCCTGGCACAGGACCCTGGATAAGTCACTTAACCTCTTGTTGTTGTTGTTAGGTGCTGTCGAGTCAGTATCTGACTCATAGCGACCCTCATAGGGTTTTCAATGGCTGAGTGCTTCGGGATTGCCTTGGGAGTGGATTGCTAGGCCCTTCTCCCATTTTTGTGGTGCTGGGAATTGAACTCGGGCCCTCAGAGACTGCAGCGCAGCGCTCTACCCACTGAGCTAAATCCCAGCCCATATCTTTCTTTTTCTTTTTTGGCAGTACTGGGTGATCGAACCCAGGGCCTCACACATGCTTTGCAAGTGCTCTACCATTGAGCTGCACCCTGAATCCATTTTTTATTTTTTGAGACCAGGTCTTGCTAAATTGCACAGGCTGACTCTGGCCTGGAACTTGTGATCCTCCTGCCTCCACCTCCTGAGTTGCTGGGATTATGGGCATATGTCACAGTGCCTGGTGAAAATTTTTTATCATCAGTTAGTAAAAAGGGGATAATACTTCCTGCTCTGGTTATATCATGGGACTTTGGAGGGGAAAAAAGCCCTTGCAGACTATAAAACATTGTACAAGTAGACTATAACATTTCTTTATTTCACCATTTCCCACAGGACAAAGGTTCCATCTCTGTAAGATCCCAAATGTAGAACAGGTGAGGCGCAAAAATTCAGGAAACTATTTACCTCCCTCACATCAGGGAGAAAGGACAGAAAAAAAGCCAGGGACCTCAGGGTTGTAGTCCTGGCTCAGCCTGTGATCCTGGGCAGACTGCCCTGCTCTCTGGTTCTTCCACTGTGCACAAGAGAGCTGGCAAGCAGAATCTCTAAAGTCATTCCCAACTCTAAAAGCAAACACCAGGGGAGTGAAGCCGTTTCTGTTTCGGGTGACAGCAGCAGGGCAACTAGTGGGAGTGGGGTGGCAGGCTGGAGACAGCATGGACAGATTGCAGACCAGCAGGCAACAGACCGCGGAGATATGGGGTGGCCATGGGAGCCTCCCCTTAGCCTCCTGCGTATACCACGGGGCAGATGGGAGTCTGCAGGCACACTGTGGCAGTGGGGGGTCCTTCAGGCCCCAATCCATGAGGCAGTCTAGGTAGACAGCTGAGGCCTAACCAACAGACTGGGAGAGGAGGGACTGCTGGGGAAGAGAGAGAGGAAAATTCCCCAAAGGCCAAGGGTAAGGTAGGGTGGGGCGGGGTGGGGCTGAGAGAGCAGAGGCCTGGCCGCCTTCAGACATTCTTCTCTGGCACCCTAGTTAGTGAGTGGAGGAAGCCCATCCTGGCAGCGGGTGGCTGTGGGGCTGGTGGGAACACCCCTTACTGTCCTCACTGGACTGTGTATTGGGTGCAGTGACTCCTGCAAGGACAGGTCGGGCTACACCACACTCCCCTACCCTCCTACCACTCCTGCAGCGCCGACTGGATTAAACCTTACATTTGCCCCAAGTATGGCAGGCACCCCAGAAAGCAGCTACAAGAGAATAAACCATCCTTTTTTTTTACTCTCTCCTTTTTGGTTCCAAGTCTCTGGAAGCACACACCTGTTCCTATGGCCTCTCCACAGGGGTCACCTAGCCAAACTCTTTCCTGCTTGCAGAGGGTCAAATGCTGTCCATCTGCGTGCAGGGGAGGTGGCCCTCAGAACCAGGACATAAATGTCACAAAGGACCTTGCGACTCCTTGCTTCTGTCCCGAGTGGTCCCTCAAGGGAAGGTCCGCTGGCAGTGAACACTCTCCCTGTCTGCTGCCTTTTTAGGCTTCTCATTTGCAGAGAGGCTGAGCGGGCCAGCAGCGGGAGTCTGTGGAGCATCTGCCCGGGTCCTCCCCAGGTGAGGAGCCATTCTCAGTGCCCTGCGGGACCTGGCGAGGCCCAGGGCCCCCAGGCGGGCAGCGGGAGGCACTCGATCTCTCCCGGAAATGCAGAAACGCAGGACTCATCCCACTAGAGGCGCCGATAGGCATCTACTCCTCCCTCCTCCTCGGCCCAACTCTCCCAGAGTTCTCTCCAGCGCAGATAGTTATCGCTCCTGAAAAAGAATCAAGATAAGCTCGTCTTTCAGGTAGCTAGGAGGGAGCGCAGACGTTCTCACGGCGGCTCAGAATCAGAGTCTGGGAGAACAGGAGCGCGCGAGGACCCTCCTCGAGGTGAACGGAGGCCCCGGGTCCCCTTCCCCTCCAGTGTGGAAGTGCGAACAGCTCTTCGCCGAGCCCTGCCTGCGCCCGCAGCCACCCCTCCTGTGCTTTCTGCCATTTGTCACTCCCTAGCCGGGTCATCAACTGCACCGCCCGCTCTGGTCCCCCTGGTCAGGGCCTTGAGTTCCCGTGCAGGGGCGGGAGAGCCGCTTTTCCCCCCTGCCTTTGGCACTCGGAGGGTCCTGGGGTAGGAGCCAGGTACAAATCCACCTTCACATCCTGGGCGAAGCAGGGGGCCGGGGATCGGTCTGCACGGCACGGCCCACCAGGACCCCCCGCGGCCCCCGCCATTTCGGCTCGGACGAACCCCAACGAACGCGCCGGTCCAGTCCGCGTCTGGCGAGCCAGCAGGCGGGCGCAGAGCGCGCTCCCTCCTCGCCCGGAGTCCGCCCAGCGCGGGCAGTGCCAGCTACTCACACCCCGAGCTGCCGGGACACCCCGGGCGCGGACCGTGCCAGGGGTCCAAGAACAGGTGGCCCCAGAGAGGAGCGCGCGGCAGCCGCGCGCACTCACCCAGAAGATGAAGTTAAATCCAAAGAGCAGGTATTTGATACACTTGGTGCCTCCTTTGACCGGCATGGTGCAGGCTGGACTGGGGGAGCGCGCGGCTCGGACAGGAAGGACCCGGCACTGGACAGAGGAGTTAGCTACTGCGGGGTGGCCTCCGGCTGCACTTTTAAAAAGTGCCACTCCTTACGGCGCGCGGCCCGGGTGCGCATGTGCCGTAGAGAGCCGCCCCCGCCCACCCCGCCTCCCGCCCCACCTGCCCCGCCCACGCCCCGCTGCAGCCCGGGCCCAGGTTCCAGGATTTAGGCCCCAGCAGTCCCGCCGAGCCCGCCCTTCACCTTGTCCCTCCCCGCAGAGTTGCTCAGGGTTTCCTTCCCGCCATCTTCCTCCTGCCTCCCTTTTCCCTTCCAGCCGTCCTGGGTTCTTTCCAGGCCACCTCCCCTTCATTCCCCCGCTGCTTTTACCGAGGAGTTGCACGGAGGCCTCGCCCTTCCGGTTCTCCCCGGTTGATGCTGGGCGCCCCGCCCAAGCTCTTCACTCTGGGATACTGTCCCCCGGTCGTCTGGACTGAAGGCCCGCGGCCCGAATGCGGGCTCCTGCTTTGACTTCGAGTTGAAGGGAACCTGCCTGGCTCGCTGTACTCCTTTAACGTATTCTCACTTGGCGTGTTGTGTGAAGGAGGAATTAGAAACTCGCGGTTCAGGTGGGAAGACCTCCAACGCGAATGGAAGTAATTATCAGATACCGATCATGGAATAGTAATGTGGCCCAGGGCTGGGCAGCGTTCTAGCAACTCTTGCCTGGACTTGAGGTTTAAATGACCAAGAGAGGAAGAGAGGGCTAGTAGCCGGGAATCTCCTCTCTACTTCTCCGGCCTACCCTCCCTCCTGTGTCTTCCACACTGCTCGCTGCTGCCACCGGAATACTCCAGGTGCTGGACTCTGGGCGTTTCTCTTCTGCTCAAAAACTTTCCATAGCTCCCTACAATCTGCGACCTAAACTGAATTTCCTCATCTTTCCTTCAAGGCCAGGTGCAAAGCACTCATCAGACTTTCTACCTCACCTGGCGCCCCACCCCTACTCTGCTTCGACTGTCAACACTGCAGGTTGCCTGTGCTCCAGGGTGGCTGGCACTGCCCACTTCAAATGGCTTTTTAGATAGTATCTTCCTGATTCGCATGCCTGGGTGTGGAGAGTCCTCTTAACACTTCGGCATTTTTTCAAAATGAAGTGTCCTTTAGTGTTCTTTATTACAAAAACAAAACGTGCTCATTACAGAAACAACAGAAAATAAGAAACGAAAAGAACATAAATCCAAATTTCCCTTAGCAGAAACTGCCACTTTTAACACATTGTAGTCTTCTTTTGTTTACTATTACTAGTCTTGTTTCATTGATTGATTCATTCAAAAACATTCCTCCAAAATCTACTGTAGGAGGGTATTTCATTAGGGGGCAGGAGTTAAACATAGTGGATTAGATCCTGTTTCTGCCCTGCAGGAGTGGAGACTCTTAATAAAAGGAGATAGGCAGCCAGACAAAGGGACCAGAGGGCTCACATACGTGGGATTATGGAGGTGGGCTTGGGGGTTGACAGAGCTCAGGGGAGGGGCTCCTGACCTGGTTGGGAAGAATAAACTATCCCAAAGGGAAAGTTACTATCAGGTGGGAATTCTGGGCAATGGCTGGGGCTGGGGCTCCGTCAGTCAGAGGGATATATGGAGAGGTGAAGAGCCCATGGTCCTGGACTTTGTGCTAGGAGTGTAAGGGGCCGCAGAAGGCTTCAAGCAGGGGAATAGTTCAGCTGAGTGTTTCAGGTGGATCCCTACCTGTATTTTAGGTAGCAGTTGGGTGGGCAGACCAGGAGGAGCAGGCCATCAGCTCTTTGAGGATAAGGACCATGTTTTTTATCTCCAGTCCCTGGATGAGAGCTTTGGGAAGTTGGACTGAACTTTGAGATGTTGGAAAATTGAAGTGTTGTATTTGGGAAGATGCAATTGGATAACGTGAGGGGAGCAGTGGGAAATGATGGGTGAGCCGGGGACAGGGCGGAGAATTGTTAGGAGATGGCTGAATAGTTTAGGAGAGAGACAAAGATGTGAAAAAAGCTGGAACAATGGGATGGAAAAATCTTAGGAGGGGACAAGGGGGGAATGGGAGAGAGGGAGAGGGAGAGCAGCAGAAGCCAGATCTTGGAGGGCTCCATTCAGCTGTTTGTTCTTCTTGTGTTTCTTGAAAGCTTGGCCTGTGCCACTTACAGCACGGGATATTGAGGGTAGTGAGAGGAGACCTCCTCTATTCATGGGTAGGTGACCTGAGATTCTCAGTGTACGCCAGGTGTGGTGGCACACGCTTGTAATCCCAGCAATTTGGGATATGGAGGCAGGAGGATCAGGAGTTAGAGGCTAAAGGCAGCATGCATAACTTAGTGAGACCCTGTCTTAAAAGAAGAAAAAGAAGGATAGAGGCGCAACCCAGTAGGTGAGCACTTGCAAAGTGTGCAAGGCCCTAGGTTCAACTTAGAAATGTGGCAAAAAAGGGGTGGGGATTCTCAGTATAAGGCAGAGAGGCCCACTAATATACAAGCCCACATGAATCTTTGCTGAAGGGGAGATGCAGTGTAGGAACAAATCAGAGTGCAGGGCCAGTCGTCAGGTTAGTGTGAGGTCTCTTAGAGCTAGGGATGTGGCAGTAGTTAACTTTGGAAGCTGGCAGTTTCCACAGATAGCTGGAGATGGGGATTCCAGGCAGAAGGAACCTATGTTTGGAGACATAAAGTCACGAGCCACCCAGCTAGCTAGACCAATGGTTAGAGGGTGAATGAGGAAGAAGAAGCAAAGCCTAACTTGAGCTTAAGGCCAAGAGGAATGCTGGTGCTGCATTACTTCACTTACTCAGCCTAACCCAGACTGCTGAAACTGGCCCCACCAGTGTGTGAAGCATGGTAGGGGGTCAGGGAGGAGTAGAAAAATGCTGTCCCCTTGTACTGCTCTGGCCAGAGTCCACCTGTCTTGGGAGAACGGGTCTAAGGAAAAAAATGATTTATCTTTGTCTCTCCCTCTTCTTGCTGCATTACGCCATGGTGGGAGGGGTTTAGGAAACATTTCAGTTTACAGTGGAAATGGCTTCATTGGGTAATTGAGTGCTGAAGGGGCCTTGCTATGATGCCTGCCGCAGAAGTACTCTGGAAGTTGCCTAGTGTTGCTGTTACTATTGCTTACATTCCAGGCACAGAGAGGGGCAGCTCATAGTTCAGGGCCACATTATGTATAATCAGAGGGTCCTTTTTTTTTTTTTTTTCCTTTGAAACAGGGTCTCCCTACATAGCCTAGGCTGGCCTTGAACTCTTGATCCTCCTGCCTCAGCCTCTCTAGTGGTGGTGTGGGCCAACACCCATAACTGGGGGTCTTTATCATGTGGTGTGACCATTAGACCTGGACTGGGGAGATCTGAGTTTTAGTCTTGGTTCTGAGCTGTGGTTTATTTTGGGCGTGTCATCTCTCATCTCTGGGCCTCTGTAGCCTTCCCTGAATAAGGAGTGTTTTGGATTAGGAGACATTAAAGTCTCCTCTATGCTAACATTCTCTGGTGCAATGAGGAAATGGGCCAAAGGGTGTTTGTTACAGGGAGTTAGGAAACCAGGAAAGGGAGAGATGGAAAAAATATGGTTTGATTTAACTGGAAGAGGAAAATCTGGGTAAGCCCCTGAGTCAGAGATCACATGGAGGCAGCCAGGCCTTCCAGGCTTTGTGGAGCTAGAGCAGGGGACTTTTTCCTCCCTTCCTTGGGGCATCCTGTCTGTGGAAAACAAAACAAAAATCAGGCACAGCTCGAATCCACACTGGCTCTTGTGTCCCCCTCTGCTGGTGAGATTTGAACATGCAGGGCCCAGGCAGGCTCCTGAGCAGCCACACCAACCTCGCTGTGGGCAATGGCTTTATAGAGCCACAGACAGGCCACCCCCCCACCTTCTGCCACTGTACCAGTGGCCCTCTTGGTCCATCTTCTTCACTTCCAGAAGCTTCTTTGTTGCTCCTCTTACTAAGCTCCCATGCCACAGTCTCTTAAGCCTTCCATGAGCACCCGGTCTCTTCCTAAACTTGATTACCCTGTTTACAGCTCTCAAGTGTGACTCCTTGGCTGGTGTCATCTTCCGGCATTGGTGCACTATTTAGTGATGAGCTCCTCCAATGTACACTTGCTCTCATGAATTTCTCTTCTCCAGAGCCCCTCCACCATGGCTGTCCCACAGTGAGCTCTCTGCAAATGTTTGTGGAATAACCGAGAGGGAGTGTCCTCCTCGGTCCCTCGCTTCTCCCTTGGCTCTCACACTGAACTCTTATCATCTCCCACCATTCTCTTTGTTTAGATCACCTCTCCCTAAATTAAAATCATGGTATATGGGCTGGGCGCGGTGGCGCACACCTCTAGTCCCAGCAACTCAGGAGGCAGAGGCATGAGGATCGCAAATTCGTGAGACCCTGTCTCGAAAAAGTAAAATAATGGGCTGAGGGTGTAGCTCAGCGGTACAGCACTTGCAAAGCATGCAAGCGCGAAGCCCTGGGTTCAACCTCCAATACCGCAAAAAAAAAAAAAAAAAAAAAAAAAAAAAAAAGTTATGGTATCTGATCAAGAACTCCCAAATATGCCCCCTCCTTGTCCTTCAGACTCATGAACATGCCACTTTAACTGGCATAAGGTACCTTGTAGATGTGATTCAGTTAAAGGATTTTTTTTTCAGTCCTTGGGGGTCAAACCAGGGTCTCACACATGTGTTGCAAGTGCTCTACCACTGGGCTGCACCCCCAGACCAGTTTTTAATTTTTTTTTTTTTAATTTTGAGTCAGGAACTCAGTAAGGTACACAGTCTATCTAACCTTGAATTTGCAATCCTCCTGCCTCTGCCTCCTGAGTTGCTGGAGTACAGGCCACTGTGCCCAGCCACAGTAAAAGGATCTTGAGATGGGGAGATTATCTGGGATTATTCTGGTGTGCCCAGTGAAATCAAAGTTCTCCTATAAGAGAGAGGTGGGAGGGTCTGAGCCAGAGAATGAGAGGTGAAGACAGAAACTGAGGTGGGAGGCAGACTTGAGAAGCTGGAGCAGGCAAAGAAATGAAATATCCCTTAGAGTTGCCAGGAGGAACAAATGCAGCTCTGCCTGCATATTTCAGACCTCAAATCTATGGAACTGTAAAATAATGACATATGTGATACTTTAAGCTACTTGTTAGGTGCCATCAAATTGGTGTCTGACTCACAGCGACCCTATGTACAACAGACCAAACACTATTATCAGTGCGTCTCTGCTATTCATAAGGTTTTCAATGGCAGATTACTTTTTGGGAGTGGGTTGCTGGGTCCTTCTCCCAAGCCTACAGCATCTGGTGTTCCCAGGTGGTCTCTCATCGAAGTACTAACCAGGCCTGATCCTGCTTAGCTTCTGAGACCTGACAGGAAAACACCACAGTGGTACTGTTGCAGGCTTTTTAAGCTACTACATTTGTGGTAATTTGTTATAGGAATAATAGGAAATGAACAGTTATCAAAGTAAACATGAAGATCAGAGGTCAGAGTCTCTGAGGGCTTCTTACACCCAAAACTGACTTCCTCACTCCCTCCTTAGCCCTCCCTTCCTCCCATCATTCAGGACCTAAATCCTGCCTCTCCTGGGATTCTTCCTCCTTCTTCCCCTTGTTGTTGTTAGGTGCCGTCTAGTCGGTATCCGACTCATAGCGACCCTCATAGGATTTTCAATGGCTAAGTGCTTCGGGATTGCCTCCCTAGACTGGCTGAATGAATGTGACTCTTCTTTCATAGCATTTCTAACAGTATTGCGAGGGGGCGCTACAAGTGCTGTCCTGTTGGAACCCTAGAATTTGCCTCGAGGTGAAGGCCCATCCAATCTCCCCAGAGGGCTAACATCTATCCTCTAGAGAATAAGAGCCTCGGAGGTAAAAGAAAATATCAAGAAAAAGGCCCATCTGGCCCTCTTGAGGGACTGACTGCTGTCCTCCGGGGCTGGTGACCTTTAGCCTATATCTTGGTCCTTTTCTCTCATTAAACCCTGTGGGGCAAGATAGCAATGGGTCACCTTTGCCCCACACCCCAGGGCCTTTCACTCCTACCCCTCCCATTGAGTAGCCCCAGATGGCCCCCCAACAGCCCAGCTCTACCATGGCCTCCTTCAATCTGATTGGCAAAATTGCAAAATCTCAAGCTCCCATTTGCATGATAGTGTCTCAGACACCACCCATGCCCTGATTGGTTACTCCCTAGCCACCCCCCTCCAGGAGGCTATTTAAACATTCTCCACCCTCAAGTACTCCACCTGTCACCCAGACTGTCAACTTGGACCATACCTCCCTACTCTGGACCTCCAACCAACCGGACCTTCTATCAAAATGCCATGTCAAGCTCAGGGTCCCCGAAGAGCCGAAGGCGTCCATCAAGAACATGAAGCGCTCCCCATTCTCCCCACACCTGGGGAGGAGGAGAGTAGAGAAGGCTAGCTGTGAGAAGCAAGGTCAGCACAGACCATCGATGTCCATGACATCTCCAGCTTTGTTCCTGCCCTCGTTTTCAGGAGCAGTTTAATAAAATCTTGTTTCTTTTATTATAAGAAGACTCCCGAGGTCCTTCTCGGTGCCATCAACCTGCTCTCATCTTAGCCCTGAGAGTCCTGGGATTCACCTTGTGCTGATGCCAGGTTCTGAACCTTTGCGGGGCCAGAGCCGAACCCCAACACCGTCCAAGTTAAAGACAAGGAACCAGCCATGGCAGGGTACAGTGAGTTACAGCCGAGGAAAGGTCAGACTGCAGGCTTTCTGATTTCAGCCCAGTGTTGGAGTTTTATTTTTCATTCCTCTGGCCCCCACCCATAATAGGGGTCACATCCTTGAAATTCATCCTAGAATTAAAGCAACTCTCCTGCCCACTGTCCTGTGTCTCTGCCACTCACCTGAACAGCCTGCACACCTCATGGGACTCATTCTTTTGCAATGTCATGGGAGTGGACTGCTTGGGGCTACTCTGCTTTCACCTATAACTTATTTTCTTTTGCAGTACTTGGGGGCCAAACCCAGGACTTCATTCATACTAGGCAAGTGCTCCACCCCTGGGCTGCACACCAGCTTCTTTTCCTTTCTTTTCTTTTCTTTTTTGAGTCTCACTAAATTGCACAGGCTGCCTCTGGCCTTGAACTCATGATCCTCCTGCCTCTGCCTCCCAAGTTGCTAGGGCTGCAGGCCTGCATGCTTTATTGCATTAAACATACGCACTCAACATGGAAGCCACCAGTGTGAGCTGGTATGGGAAAGTGAGGGGTTATTTCTTATACACCAGAAAGCACTATTCTGAAGATTCCTTTTGGATAGCTCTGTCATCAAATTTCCATTCTGAAGCAGCAACTCTGTCTCCTACCCCCCAGCCGCCACCAGCTCCCAGCCCTCAATCCCTGTGGATGACCTCTACATATGTCCTTGTGGTATAATTCACCTCTACCTGGGCATCTCCAGTTTGTATCCCTCCATTACCTAACCCCCAGCAAAAGAAATCACATTTCTCAGGGTCTGTCCTTCTTAGAAGGATGACAGGCAGGGAGGAATTGGAAGTAACTAATACTTACTATTTCCTACCACTGTTATCTAATCTCATCAGATCTCTGAAGCTAAGCAGGGTCGGGCCTGGTTAGTTCTTGAATGGGAAACCACCTGGGAACACCAGGTCCTGTAGGCTTGGGAGGCGGACCTGGCAACCCACTCCCCAAAAGCAATCTATTGAAAACTCTATGAATAGCAGAGAAACACTGACAATAATGTTTTGTCTGTTGTACATAGGGTTGCTATGAATCAGACACTGACTCAACAGCACATAATGACAATATTTAATATTATGCTGTCATCCTGCTCCCAAAGTTTTACTTTATTCTTTCCTCCTCATTTTTCCTGCTCAAAGCCCTCCCCAACTACTTCTGCACAATTTTCCACAGCACTTACCACTTTCTCATGGAGTGGACAGCTTCTTATAATGCGAACTGTTACTAAAGCTGTGTCTTCTAAACAGAGTGGAAACTCCATGAACATAGGAAGATTTTACTGTTTTGTTCTCCGATGGATCCTATGTGCTTTGAACAGCGCTGGACACATTGCTGGTGTACAACAAATATCAAATGTAGGAGAAGCTGACATCCTTACTCTTAAGATCAGCATAAAGGCCCTTTGCTACTTTGTCTTAGCCTCTGTTTAAAATTGTGTTCACTCTTTTGGCATACCACATCCATTCTCAAATCTCTAGCTTGGGTCCCCCATCTCCTTTCCTAAGCCCCAACTCCTGCCCCTTCTACATCTCAGCTTGCTCATCTCTGAGGCCACCTCAGGCCCTGCCTGTCCAGAACCCCTAGTCATCCCAGGTCCTTGGATCCTCCCTCTCAGCATGCTCCTTTAGCAATTTCTTTCTGAATCATTTGCTAAACCCTTACCAGATTTATCCTGGGTGGCAGTTGCATATTGCATACATCTTTTTTAATCCCACAGTTTGATTATCAGCTCTTCTTGTACCCATAGTGGGTACTTTCTAAACTCTTAATGAATATGTAGGCCCCAAGAACTGATACTTGGATAGGCATATATTATATGCCAGATGCAATTCTGAGTGCTATGTGGAAATTCATTTAATCTGCAAATTCCCTATGAGATTGATGTCTTGTCATCTGCATTCTACAAATGGGGCAAACAAGTCACAGAGAGTTTCCTTAACTTGCTAGGAAACAACAGAGCCAAGATTTGAACTCAGGTGGTCCAGCTCCAGGGTCTGAGGGCTAAAATGCCTCTCCATGGGGTGAGTAGCTGTGTTCCTATTGGTTGACTTTTTTTTTTCCTTTCTTTTCCTTTTCTTTCCTTCCCTTCCTTTCCCTGTCTTTCTCTTTCATTCCCTTCCCTTCCCTTCCATTCCCTTCCTTTCTTTTCCTCCCCCCCTCCCTCCTTCCTCCTCCTCTCTTCTCTGTTCTTTTCTTTCTTTTATGAAGAGTCTTTCTCTATTGCCCAGGGTGGCCCTACATTCCTGGACTCAAGTGATCCTGCTACCTCACCTTCCTGAGTTGGAACCACAGGCACATGCCACTGTACCTGGCTCTCATTGCTATTTTTACCTTTTGATTGTAGAGGTGGATGAAGGGGCTACAGGTGACCCCCCCAGGGTTGTGCTATTTGTACAGTGCCTCCCAGCAAGCAGATTCTCTGGGCTTTAGAGATTGGCAGCAGGTGGTGAGCTTATACATTGGTCTTGCTTCTGCTGGTGTCTGTCTGTCCCTTCTAACCTTCTCTTTCCACTGCTGCAGAGAGAGGAAGATTACTCCCCTTTCTATACCACATAGAATAGGGATGGGCAGCTGTGGGCCTTGGATGCCAGCCCTTGCCCCACCAGTAGTACCTGTGGCTTCTCCACACTTCAGGGCTGCTGACTTCTGTTCTGAATGGTGCTTCTGGATTCAGGAGGAAGATAAGGAGTGTGTGTGTGTGTGTGTGTGTGTGTGTGTGTGTGTGTGTGGTGTTTCCTGCATAGGAGGGTGGTGAAGTTGTAGGAAAATACTCTGGGCTTAAAATTAGAAGTCACCTGTCCAAACTCCAGTGCACTGGCCTGGGAGCTGTGACAACCTAGGCAAATACCTTTGTGTTCCTGAGATTCCATTTCCATAGGGTGGGCATAATAGAAGTTCCTGTGTCACTGCTGCAAGAGAACCAGATGAGATCCTGGTTGTGAAAGTGCTTTGTAAACTGGAAGGGTGGTTATGAATTTGGCTTTGAATCTGAACCTCAGCAAATAGTTGCCTGGGTTGCTATAGAAAGCTAAGTGGCCCCAAGCCTCAGTCTTGGAGTTTTGGCAGGAGGAACACTTTTTGCTCTTAGAAAAACAAGTTCTCTGTCTTTTGAGTGTCTCTGCCCAGTATGCCGGGTTCCATTCACCACATATCTTTTGTACGTGTGCTAAATGCCAGGCCCTATGGGGCTCCGGGCCCAGGTGGGCCCCAGGTCTTGCTCTTGAGGAGCTCACCTCTTAACTGGGGGTGCCTGATGTGGGGGTGGGGCAAACACTGCACTGCAAAATAACAGGGGGGAATTAGGGAAGTGAAGAGCGGCCCCAGTCCAGAGAGCTGGGGTACACAGCTGGGCCACCCTTGGGGTAGCTGCAGCCACAGCCTAGAGGAATGGGTGGTGCTGGGAAGTGAGCCTGGGGGACATCAGGCTCAGCCCACACTCACACATTCAGACTGCGCCAGTCCTGAGCAGGGTCTATGAAAGGGCAAGAGCAATCACTAAATTTATCTTGTGCATAATTTCTTTGTGTCTTATGGGACATTTGGTTGATGCTTCCAAGACTATACACTCCTTGAGGAAGGGTCTTGTCTTCCCCAACTGTGTCAAGGGTGGGCTGGACACAGGCTTCTCCTACAGGGACCCGTGTGCATGTGTGCATGTAAGAGCTGGGACCATATTGTGTGTGCTCAGGCAGATAGGAGAAGGTGAAATATAGTTATGATGAACTTGAAGGTAAGAAGCTGCCATGAATGTCCACTTGGGCTTGTGAATGATTGCCCTGGAGTAACTGTCTGGAGACAATGGAGTCTGGATTTCATCTTGTGGCACAGGGACCCCAATCTAGTTTCTACTGGACCTGTCACCCCAGTTCCCTAGCTCTGGCACCTTACAAACTTCCAATTCTCCCCTCTCCCCTCTCCTCGCCTCTCTTGTCCTCTTTTCTCTTTCTCCCTCACCGCACTTTTATTTTGAAATAATTGTAGGTTTGCAGAAAAGCTGTACAACTTCCCACTAATGTTTAGATCTCATATATCCATGGTATATTGATCAAAACTAACATTAACATTGGTACAATACTAGGCTGTAGGTTTTATCCAGATTTCACCAGTTTTTTTTTCTACCAATGTCCTTCCTTATTCCATTCTAGAATCCAATCCAAGTTTCCACCTTGCATTTAGTATTTTGCATTCCTTTTAATTCTCTGAACTCACTGGGCTCAGTTTCTGTCTTTCTACTGTTGACTCTCTTCTCTCTGTCTGTAGTAACTGTCCTGTTTCCTGCCAACTCCTATTCCTCCTACAGCAATTCCTCTCTAGGATCAAGGATGATTTGGGGAACTTGGTAGGATTGGGATTTGGGGATCTGGCTATTGGCAATATTAATTGACATTCCTACTTCCATGCCCAGGATCTTGTTTGACTCTCATTTGGTTTTATATACCCTTCTTTATGCAAATATGAGCAAATATCAGTGTTTTGTCACTATAACAAAATACCTAAGGGAGGTTAACTTTATGAAGAGTTTTATTCAGCTCACAGTTTGGGAGGCTGATGGTCCAAAGAGAATGGCACAGGTTTTGGTGAGGACTCCATGTTGGATGGTAGGAGTGTTTGTGGAGGGAAGAGATCACATGGTGAGGCAGGAAGCAGAGAGTAGCTGGGTGGGGCCAGGCTCAGTTTGAATAGCAATCCTCTCCTGAGAACTAATCAGGGTCCATGTAAGAAAGACCTTAATCTCATTCAAGGGCACACTCCTAGCTTACCTAGGGAATATCCTGCTAAGCCCCACCCCGGGTTGTTTGTGTGTGTGTGTGTGTGTGTGTGTTTATGGTACTGAGAAGCTGAACTCAGGACCTTGCATGTACTTTAGAAGTGCTCTACCACTGGGTTGCACCCAGCCCTATTTTCATTTTTTATCTTGAGACAGGGTCTCACTAAGTTGCATGGGCTGCCTCAGGCCTCAAACTCATAATCCTCTTACCTCAGTCTCCTGAGTCACTGGGATCATAGGCATATGCCATGCCTTGGCTAGGTCCCACCTCTTAAAGGTTCCCTAATAATTCCTAATGCCTGTAGTCATACCACTGTGGCATCTGATCCTGTCTGATCTTGGAAGCTAAGTAGGGTTGGGCCTGGTTAGTACTTGGTTGGGAGACCACCTGGGAACACCAGGTGCTGTAGGCTTGGGAGAAGGACCGGGCAACCCACTCCCTCCCAAAAGAATAACCACAAATAAATAGCAATTGAAAAGCCTCTGAATAGCAGAGAAGCACCAACAACAGTGTTTCACCTGTTGTATGTAGGGTTGCAATGAGTCGGACACTGACTCGATGCCACTTAACAACAATACCTCCTAACATTGTCACTCTGGAGACCAAGCGCCTGACCCATGAACATCTTGGCATCAAACAACATCCAAACCATAGCAAACTACTGATGCATCATTACTCAGCACCCTTCCTTCTCCTGGCCGCATTGCTGGGGGGCAGAGCTGTTGTCAGGAGATTTGTACAGGACAATGCGGGGGCTGGTGTAGAGCTTCATGAGGGACTGTCTTCCCCTCTGTCCTCCATGCTTTACCCAGCTCCAGTGTCCTCTGTCATGTAGTACGAGTGTGCTTGGCTCCGGCACGT
This sequence comes from Pedetes capensis, assembly GCA_007922755.1. Taxonomy (NCBI): domain Eukaryota; kingdom Metazoa; phylum Chordata; class Mammalia; order Rodentia; family Pedetidae; genus Pedetes; species Pedetes capensis. The sequence continues at coordinate 37,844 of VMDO01005833.1, read as the reverse complement.
GGGACTAGGTGGGTGACGTGGCTCAGTGCGACAGCAGTTGGTTTCCTGTGGTTTCTCTCCACCCCGCACATTTATCAAGATTGCAGCATCTGTGGTTTTGGGGACTTTCCTGCAGCTACCTGGGGATAGATGACTTTGCTGGCATCCCCGCCCTCGTCTCAGCCCTCTCTGCCAAGCAGGCCAGGAAACCAGAATGCTAAACCTTTGGGCTCCCCAACTTTGTCCACCATGAGGGGCTTCAATGGGGCCCTCTTCTCCCCACCCATCCTCTTCATCCCCCATTCCCACTGCTGGGTCCTTCCCTCTCCCTCCACCCTTTGAGAAGCCAACTCTCTACTCAGCATTAGATTTTTCTTTGCTTCTAAATTTAATGTATAAATAGCTTATTCATTTGCATAGTTCAAAAACAAAGATATAAAAGAGTAGAAAGAGAAATGTGTATAAAACCGATTCAGATTCATATTAGCCAAGTACAATGTGTCTGTCTTAATTGAATCCTGATTCAGGCAGACTAAATGTTCAAAAAAAATTTTTGCAGGTAATTGTTGGGGGTGGTTACACATGGACTAAGCATTGGCTGACATTAAGGAAGTATTGTTGACTTTATCATGTGTAAGGATGACATTATGGTCATGTTTTCAAGAAAAATCCTATGTCTTAGAGAGATATATTGAAGTTTCTGTGGGTAGAACAATATGATGTCTGGCATTTGCTTTCAAGTTTTCAGCCCTTTTCCCCAAATTGGAGAGAGAAAATGAAATAAGAAGGGCACATTGTGCCGGGAGTGGTGGTGCACACCTGTAATTCCAGCACTTGGGAGGCTGAGGCAGGAGAATAGATATGAGTTTGAGGCCAGCTTGGTCTACATAGTGAGTTCCAGGCCAGCCTGCACTACACAGAGAGACCCTGTCTCAAAAGAAAAAAAAAAAAAAAAAAAAAAAAAA
>VMDO01005833.1:0-36800 GCA_007922755.1 Pedetes capensis | reverse complement strand
ATATTAGGTGCTGCAGGCTAGGAAGAAGGACCTGGCAATCTACTCCCGAAACAATATGCCATTGAAAACCATGAATAGCAGAGAAACACTGACAATAGTGCCAGGCATGATTCATGTAAGGAATGATTTGTCTATTGTATATGGGGTCACCTAACAACAACAATGGTTAATATTGGATGATTGGTAACTGGGATTCATTATAGTTGCCTTTCTTCTTTTGCGTCTGTGTTTAAACACTTCCAGAGCAACAGTCTTTTTTTTTTTTTTTTGTTTTTGTTTTTGTTTTTGCGGTACTGGGGGTTGAACCCAGGGCCTCATGCCTGCATGCTTTGCAAGTGCTGGACCACTGAGCTGTGCCCCCAGCCCATTTTTTTACTTTTTGAGACAGGGTCTCGCTAAGTTATGCAGATTGTGTCTGGTCTTGGAACTTGCAATTCTCCCACCTCCGCCTCTGGAGCCCCTGGGATTACAGGTGTGCGCCACCACGCCCAGCTAGCAACAAACAGACTTATCCAGTCTTATCCCTTATCAGTCTAGCCCTCCCCAAATAACCAATACTAGTTTTGATATATCCTTTATGCAAAACAAGCAAATGCTAATATTCATATATATGTATGATTACTTACCACCCTTCACTTTTTTTTTAAACACCAGAAGCACATTGCTACAGTTTGTACTTTTCCTCCTTTGTTATTATATATGGGAGGCAGAAAAGTGTCCCTTACAAACGGTGTCCACATCCTAATCCCTGGAGCTTGAAGGTTGTTACCTTACATGGTAAAAGGGACTTTGCATATTTGGTTAAGATTAAAGAAAGACCTTGTAATGGGAGATTATCCTGAACATTCTTACTCTGTAGGTGTTTAAAATGGGAGACTCTTTCCTGGCTGTGGTCAGAGGGAGAAGTGACAAAGGGTGCAAATGGTGGGAGGAGCCACGAACCAAGGAATCTGGAGGTCTGTAGATGCTGGAATCATATCTAGATGCTGCCCACTTGGAGGCCAGCCTCCCTGCTGCCGGGTAGCTCTGCTTAGGGGAAAGTTTTCCCCCTTGCCTGGAAACCCACCCATGTCCTGCCCTCTGGGGCCACACAGAGGCAGTGATATGGTGGCCTGTCCCAGCTCTGCTTCTGCATTGCTAGATGGACCCTGTGTGTGTCCTTTTTGGACCCTGTTTTCGTAATCTATTAAGACAAGGAAACAGATTCTCCCCTGCAGCTTCCAGCCCTCACCCTGATCTCAGGCCCTTGAGACCCAGGTACCAGATGTCTGACCTGCTGAAGTACAACATATGTAATAAATAAGTGTGCAAAATTTATGGTGATCATTATAGCAATAACGGAAATGACTATGTTTGATCTTAAATATAGTTCCATATCACCTTGGAGATTGCAGAAGTATTAGTTCCTCATTGTTACAAATGGGTCTGGAGTCTGACGATGTGGGCTTGAGTCCAGGCTTGGCCACACACGAGTTGTGCAATTTTGGGTAACATAGATCATCTGGCTGAGCATGACTAATCTGCACAAGGGGAGTAACAAGTGCTCTTGCTTCCTAGGGTTGCCCTGAAAATTAAATCATATAATGCATACTAAACATTTCGCACAGGCCTGGCACATAGTGAATGCTCAAGAAAGCTCAGCTATTGATGCTCTTGTGAATAAGGTTTTAATTATTACAACCAGGCGCTTTCCCCCAGTTCTCCAGGTCTCATTGCCCTTTCCTTTGACTCCTTATAGACTTAGGAGGCAGCCCATAATTTGGCCCTTGTTTTCTGCAGCAACCCTGCTCTTGTCTGGCGTGCTTGATTCCTTTTGGGCATGGTGCTATTTGCTGGAGGTGTGGCCAGCAATGAGAGGGAGGGTACAGCCTCTGTCTCTGAAGTCCTGGGAATGATAGTTAGGATGACAGACTTCCCGGTGGATTGCTCTGTGAATAAGCAGCTTCTGTGAGGGGTTGACCATGACTGTTTTCTCCTTTCTGGAGTTGGGGTTCTCTCCTCATGCCAACAGCTTGTCAAGGGCACAGTTGGACCCTGGCAGGCTCTGGTGCTGCTCCTGCAGCATAGATTCTCAGAGAAGTGGAGACACTCAGGGTCCCTCCCAATGTCCCCTACAGGGAGTATTTGCATGCACTCACTCCTTCTAAGGCCATCCTCTCAGCTGCTGCCTGGAAATTCTGCTTGGCAGAGTTTTCCTCCCTGCCTGGAACCCCACCCATGTCCTGCCCTCTGCGACCACATGGAGTGAGTCTGCTGCCTGCGTGGTGGCAGTGATGTGGGGGCCTGTCCCAGCTCTGCTTTTTCATTGGTGGCTCCAAGTTATGCATGTCTTCCCCCTGCCCCCCGGTATTTGGGGGTTGAACCTAGGGCCTCACACATACTTTGCAAGTGATCTACCACTGGGTGCACCTCCAGCCCATTTTTAATTTTTTATCTTGAGTCAGGGTCTTGCAAAGTTACACAGGCTGCCTCTGGCCTCAAACTTGTGATCCCAACTGCTTCTTTTTCCTGAGTCTCTGGGATTACAGGCGTGTACCACTGTGCCCAGCTATGTGCGTCTTTTTGAACTCTGTTTTCATCATTTGTTAAAAAGAAAGGAAATGCTTACTTTTCAGGAGCATGGTGAGACGCATCCTATAGCCCACACATAGTAACGTCCTCATAAATGCTGCATCCCTCTGCTCTACTCCAGGCACACCCTCTGGGCTCCTTACCTGTTCCTTGGGAAGGAAGTTTGGAGGTTTCCCACCCCTCTCTGGGGCTCCTGGAGTGCAGGACACTGGGCCCAGCCTCTGGGCAGGCTGGCAGGCCTAACTGCCTGGCGTCTTTCTTCTGCTGCTTCCCTGCTTTGGAGATCCATCTCTCTGTACCCAACTGAGGCCTGGCTTCTCCTCTCTTACTGTGCTTGGTGGCTGTTGTCCCCAGTTGTTAGCCACAGGAATGGCCTGGGTCCACAACATTTACATGTGATCTGCCAGTGACATTGCTGTCCTCCAAGTCACCCATTTGCACCTGTGACTTGCATGACCAGCTTGTAGGCAACTTATTCTGCCACAGACACTCTCCCAAGTGTCTGTCTCCTGTACCCATCCTGGTCCCTCCCTCTAGCAGAAAGGAAGTGGCCCAAGAAAACCAGGCTGGAGGGGCCAAGGAAAGAAGATGGGAAGGAGACATGTGCTTCTTCACCCGTGAGGGCTGCTCACATACCCTGTGAACACACATGCATGCATGCTGTGTCCTGCCTTCTGTGGCCTGAGGTTAGCCACGGCAGCATCGTGCTTTCTGAGGCAAACGTGGTTAATCCAGAGACTGCTATACTTTCCTTATCGATTTAATTTTTTTTTTTTTTTTGTAGTACTTGAGGGTTGAATTCAGGGACTCATGCATACTTTACAAGTGCTCTACCACTGAGCTGCAGCCTCAACTCATTTTTTATTTTGAGTCAAGATCTTGCTACGTTACCCAGGCTGCCTCTGGCCTTGAACTCGAGATCTTCCTGCTTCCAACTCCTGAACCTCTGGGATTACAGGTGTGAACCACCGCACTGGCTTCTCCATTTAAACTTAAAGAACAAGCAACCAAGCATTGTCTTTTGGGGGCATAAAGTCTTAGTACAACCATGGTAGGGGAGATGGGGTTTCTAAGTTGAGATCAGCATTTCCCCAGGGCCTAGAGGGGTGCCTTTGTATCCTTGGAGGCCTGCTCGTTTCCATGTGTGTTTGGCACGAGGGTCCCTGTCAACAGAGTCCCTTCTGGGGACTGCTGCACTTGGAATCCTAGACTGAAGTTCCTTGAGATGGGGGATATGTTGTTCTTGTTCCTCCTAACCCAGCCAGGCCTTGCATATTCTAGGCAAGGCTCCTACCACTGAGCCTCCTCCCCAGCCCTTCAGTCATTTTTTTACCCCCAGTTTCTCCAGGTGACACCCAACTTCTTAGGGCCTGCAATGCTAGCATGTCCTCCCACAGTGCATTTGTCCTGCCCCCTTCCCTAACACACCTGCCCTGGATTCAGCATTGCCCCTCTGGCCTGGGCACTTGCTGTTGTCTCAGCTTGGATCTCTCTCTTGCAGGATCCTGGCCCCTTTGCTGTCTTCTTTGAGATGGCTTCTGTTTCCACATGATAAGGCCTGGTGCCTGCCTTGGCTTTCCCTGTCCCTGTTCCCTGCTTTGGTCCCTCCATTGCCCTTATCACCACTGGACACAGAGTACATTAAGTTCAGCTCCCCTCCTCTCCTCTCCTCTTCTCTCATCTCTTCTTCTTCTCCTTCTCCTTCTCCTCCTTGTCTTTCTCCTCCTCCTCCTCCTTCTTCTTCCTCTCTCTCCCTCTCTCTCTCTCTCTCTCTCTCTCTCTCTCTCTCTCTCTCTCTCCCCACTTTCCATTCCTTTTCTTCTTTTCTATCTTGTCTTGTCTGTGTGTCCTTCCACTTGGATGTAAATTCCACAGGGCAGGGATGGGCATGCTTTTTCTCTAGGCCTAGACCCAGCCTGTGTCATTGTTGTTGTTAGGTGCTGTCAAGTTGTGTCTGACTCATAGTGACCCTCATAGAGTTTTCAATGGCTGATTGTATAGAGATTGCCTTGGGAGTAGACTGCCACATCCTTCTCCCATTTTGGGGGTGCTGGGGATCAAACCTGGGACTCAGAGACTGCAGAGCAGCGCTCTACCAACTGGACTAAACCCCAACCCCACCCTGCACCATAGTAGATGTTAATCCCTATTTGTGGAACATGAGGAGTGCATGCTCCATGTGTACACGTGGAAGAATGACTTATGGAGGATCCCTCCCTCTGAGGCAGCCAGGCCCTGGGTAAGGCAGGACACACTGGGGCTACAGGAAGGGCTGCCATGCCAGAGCTTCCCAGGCCTGGCCAGGGACAAGGGGTTCTTAGCTTGTCTGTTAGAGATTCCTGCTCTTTCCTTCCTGGGCAGTGAGTCAGCCAGACAAGGAAATATGCCACGGAAGTGGTCTCTGTCTGCAGTACAGGTGGGTTAAGGATCAGCAAAACAAGAACTTGCTCATGCACCCCTCCCAAGCATGTTATGGGTTAGTTGTGTACCCCAAATTCATATGTTGAGGTCCTGACCCACAGTGCCTCAGACTATGAACTCAGTTGGGAACAGGGTCATTGTAGATGTAATTTGTTATGTTAAAATGAAGTTATACTGGAGGAATGTGGGCCTTTAAGCCCATGATTGGTGTCCTTATAAAAAGAAGCCAAGTGAACACAGATAATCATTGGAAACATCGCAGTACTCATGAAATAAGCCAGACACCAAAGGACAAATACTGTTTGTTTCTACTTATGAGGGACTTAGACTGGTCGAAGTGATAGAGACAGAAAATAAAAAAGAATCGTTAGCAGGGGCTGGTGGAGAGTGGGGGGCGGGGTTACTGTTTCACGGATACAGAGCTTTAGTTTGGGATGTCTGGAGATGGAGGGTAGAACAAAGCTGTTCATGTCCTTAATTGCCACCGAACTGTATGGTTACAAATGGCTAAAATGTGAAATTTTTTGTTACATATGTTTTACTTTTGAGACAGTGTCTTCCTTGTTACCCAGGCTGGCCTTGAACTCTCCATCCTCCTGCCTCAGCCACCTGAGTGCTGGGATTATAGGTGTGCGCCACCATACCAAGCTCTGTTACATATATTTTAAAACATATGCACAAACCATGTGACAAGAAAGAGTCAATACAGAGGGGAGATGATGTGAAGCCTCAAGGGAAAAGCCACGCACACGCCAAAGTCCACTAGAGAGAACCAGCAAAGCACCAGCAGCTCCGGGGAGGGGGGCATATGGACCTGATTCCCACTCTCAGCCCTCAGGAGGAATCAACCCCAGTCACCCCTCGGTCTCTGAATATGTGCAAGGAGGACAGAATGAGTTTCCCTGGGCTCCTCAGAACTGCTTCAACACAATTTTGTGCTTTCAATAGGCAATGGCATTAGCACCTGCCCTGGTGACCATGACAGCTAATCAGGGCACAGCTGTCTGTCCTCTGCAGGGACAGGAATGCTACTGCAGACCCTCCGGCTGTGGCTGCCTCAGCCCTGGTGCTATGGAGTTGGAGCAGGGGCCTGGGGTAATGCCTTTCCCTCAGATCCACTGGTCTCGAACCTGGCACTTACCCAGTAATAGAAAGGCCAAGGAGAAAGGCTTTCATATTAGTAAGATAGAACCTGGAAATGGTGGGGAGAGGAAAAGCACAGAGCATGGATGGCTAGTGAAGCTCCTAGTATTACATGCTCTGCTCCAGAACTTGGGCTTGCTCCTGAGAGCATGGGGAGGGAATCCTGGCCTTGAGTGGGTGTGTTGCTCATTACAATTTCAGGGTATGGAACCAGCCAAGATGCCCATCACCAGAAGAATGGGTAAAAGAAATTGTGGTATATACACACAATGGAATATTACTCAGCAATAAAAAGAATGAAAAAATGTCATTTGAAGTAAAATAGATGGAACTGGAGAATATCATCTTAAACAAATGAACACAGGCTCAAAAATAGAAATACCTTATGTTCTCACTCATGTAGGAGTTGAATCTCACTCAAAGGAAGAGAAAAACTATACATAAGCAGATATATAAAAATGGACAATTAAACTTAGTTAAGAAGGGAAAATAAGCAGAATAGAAAAAAGGGAAAGAACAAAGAGAAGTAAAGGTTGTGGAATGTGGGAAGGGGAGGGGAAACAACGTAAAGCGATAAAAGCAGAGAGGATGAAAAGCAGAAAGGATAATCTCAATGTGAACGATGCAATTTCATGAATTCATGGAAAAACTAGGGGACTATAACCCATAAATGCATACTAGTTTTACTACATATTAATCAAAAGTTTCCATAAACTTTGTAAGTTGATGAAAGTGTAACCAAAAGTGAAGCACAATGGGAAAAGCAACTGCTGTATTACTCTGTACCCCACCAACATTTATCAACAAAAGGAGAAAAAAAAAAAGAAAAAAAAACCCCACAAAAGAAACACACACCCCAAAAGAACAATCCATTCAAATCCTATGTGTTTACTTAAGAAAAATAAAAGCATGTGTTCACACAAATACTTTTAAAAAATTAAAAGTGGGTATGCTGGCTACTGGGCTGGGATTTGGCTCAGTGGGTAGAGCGCTGCGCTGCAGTCTCTGAGGTCCCAAGTTCAATTCCCAGCACCACAAAAATGGGAGAAGGACCTGGCAATCCACTCCCAAGGCAATCCCGAAACAGTCAGCCATTGAAAACCCTATGAGGATCGCTATGAGTCGGGTATCGACTCGACGGCACCTAACAACAACAACAACAATGCTGGCTACTTTCCAAGGTCCCCCTAGCCCGTTCTATCCTCTTCTTATGGTTTGAATCTAAAAATATCCCCGAAGGCTCAGATGTTACAGGCTTAGTTCCCAGCTGTTGGGCTTTGGAGTGGTGATTGAATCACAAGTGTAGCTGAATGGGTGGTTAGGAGGTGGGGACTGGATGGAGGAAGTAGGTCACTAGGGACATGCTTTTCAATGGTATATCTTGTCCCCAGTCCTTTCTATATTTTTGTTTTCTGTTTTTTGAGGTACAAGGGGCTAAACCCAGGGCCTCACACATACTTTTTGAATGCATGCTACCACTGAGCTGCACCCCAATCCCTTTTCTATTTTTTACCTTGAGACAAGGTCTTGCTAAAATACACAGGCTGCCTCTGGCCTTGAACCTGTGCTCCTTCTGCTTCTGCCTCCCACGTTGCTAGGATGACAGGCTCAGCTCTTTCTTTTCTCTGCTTCCAGGTAACCCCAAGGTGATCAGCTCTGTTCCACTAAGTCCTCTTCCTCCAGAAATAACAGAGCCTGTCTATAACAGATGGTACCCTCTGAGACCATGAGCCAAAATAAATCTTTCCTCCTTTAAGTTGTTCTTCTCAGGTATTTTGGTCACAGCAACACAAAGTAACTAACACACCTCCCCTGGCCTCCTCTATACACTGCAACAGCTGGGCCCCCTCATCCACAGCATCGAGGGTGGGAGGACAGAGAGGTTGGGATGGTATGTCTTTCATTGCCTTGTCACCTTTCTGGCAGTAGCTGGGTTCTTCTGTGGCCAGCACCCCTGCCAGGTGCCCCTGTGGCCTGGCTCCAACTCTCTGTGGCCCTGGTCACACAACCGTAGGCAGAGGCAGCAAGTCTTCCAGCTATGGCTTAGTCCTGGTGCCTCTCCACCTGCTGTTGGTTGGTTCACTTGCTGTGAATTTTCCATGCATTGCATTCTCCTCAGCATTGCCTCCCCACTGTGAGGCTGTCCCTCTGTTTCTCTCTGGAACCAGATGCAGGGAATGTGTACCTTAGTGCATGGTGAGGAAGATGGTTTTGGTGAGGGTGCCTACCAGGAATGGGGGTGCTTTGGTGGACAGGGATGCTAGTGAGGACTTGGTAAAAGTCTGGGGGAGAGACAAAGGGCTGCCTTTGGGATGGAGAGAAGGGGCCAGACTTGAGAGGCATTTCTGAGTTAGAGCTGTCCAGCTCTGGTGGCTCAGTGGGTAGGTGGGAGAGGTGCAGGGAAGGATCACCCCTCAGTTCCTTGCTTAGAAGACATCAAGCACCAGTCCACAATGGCTGCATAACAGAGCATGAAGTCTGATATTCTGACTGAAATTCAGGGCTCTGGAGTTCATGTCTCCTATCTTGACACATTTATGTCCCTTTTCTCCCATGTCAAGAATTTCATTTCTAAAGTATATGAGGGAGCTGGGCATGGAGGGACACACTCCTATAATCCCAACACTAGGGAGGCTACGAGGCTATGGCTGGAGGATCAAGAGTTCAAGGCCAGCCCTGGCTACATAGAGAGTTTGAGGCCAGCCTGGATGAAAAAGAGACCCTGTCTGACCAACCCCCCCCCCCCAAAAAAAAGAGCCAGGTACAGTTACTTGCGCCCATAACTCCAGAAACTCAGGAGTTGGAAAGCAGGAGGATCCAAGTTTGAGGCAAAAGGAAGCCTGTGTAACTTAGTAAGACCCGGGTCTCAAAATAAAAAGTGAAAACTGGGCTGGGGGTGTGGCTCAGTGGTAAAACTGCAAAAGCATGCATGAGGCCCTGGTTTCAACCTCCCAATACCAAAAGAAGAAAAAGAAAGAGAGAAAAGAGAGAAAGAAAGAAAGAAGGAAGGAAGGAAGGAAGGAAAGAAGGAAGGAAGGAAGGAAAGAAAAAACAAGAAAAGAAAGTACATGAGGGATGATAGAATTAGAACATAAGTCCTATCTGGTCCTGACTTACAATGGCCTTATTTAGGATTTTTCGATTTTATGACGGTATGAAAATGATGGTTGTTCACAGTAGAAGCTACACTTTGAATTTTGATTGATTGATTGATTGATTGATTGATTGATTTTGCAGTACTAGGGGATTGAACCCAGGGCATTCCACCACTGAGTTGCACTCCCAGTCTCTCCTTTTGAAAAGTTTTTTATCTTGAGACAGGGTCTTGCTAAATTGCATAGGCTTCCTCTGGCCTTGAATTCACAATCTTCCTGCCTTAGCCTCCCAAGTCATTAGGATTATAGTTGTGCCCCATGCCACAGTGCCTGGCTTGAATTTTGAATTTTGATCATTCCCTGGGTCAGTGGTATGTAGTACAACACTCTCTTCAGATGCTAAGTGGTGGCAGTATGAGGATGAACCCTGAGACTCTGCAGTACACTGGGTGCTAAGCTATGCAGGTTAGGTATATTAAATGTATTTTCAACTTACGGTGGGCTTACCTGGAGGTAACCTAATTGTAAGATAAGGAGCTCCTGTCCTTATTTGCTTATCACCCATTATAAACACAGCAGTCACAGAATGACAATACCAACATTATCTTCATGATATGATTATTAAAAACACTTAAAAAATCTTCCCATTTCTCTTAGTCCTTAGGATAGAGCCAATTGGAGATGGACAAGTATTTTACTTTATAGGCACCTTGGATGGTTCTTTTTCAGTGAATTAGGTCACCAATTGCATACACAGTTAAACTCATTTGTTTATTTTCAATTTTCATAGCTTTTCTCTTTAAAAAAAATTATAAGGTTGGAGGTATAGCTCAGTGGTTAGTAAACTTGTTTTGCGTGCACAAAGCCTTGGGTTATATCCCCAGTGCTAATGCTTCCCAAGTCAAATCTACAAAATAAGATACTAATAAATTTATTAATAAGTCAGGCCCTGTGGTGCGTATCTATAATCCCAGTAACTTGGGAGGCTTAAGCAGGAAAATCGCAAGTTTGAGGCTAGAGGCAGTCTGTGTAATTTAGAGAGACTCTGATGCAAAATTTTTAAAAAATGGGCTGGGAATGCAGCCCAGTGGTACAGCACTTGAAAAAGTGTGTGGGAATCCCTGGATTCAACCATCAAGTATGACGAAAAAAAAAATTAATACGTTAGCTTGTTTTATAGTCCTTTCTAGCTTAGGTTCTCTGTCTCCTCAGAGGTAACCATTAAGTTTGTTTTACTAAATATAAAATATCTATATTCTTTTTTTACCTCCTTTCTTAGATAAATAGAAGCATTCTGTGTGTTTTCCTCCATCTTGCTCTTTCCACTTAACAGTATTTCTTGGAGATCATAGCAGTTTAAGATAGCCCTTCATTTCTTCATTTCTTTATTCAGTTACATAGTATTCTGTTGATTAATTTATTCAACCAGTCCCTCACTAATGGATATATTTACTGTCTTTTGCTACTATAAACAAATAGTCCTGCCTTGTGTATATGATTTTCTATTTTCTGCTTTTTTTTTGAGACCGGGTCTTGTTATGCAGCCCAGGTGGCTGATCTCAACCTATTGGCAATCTCCTGCCTCAGCCTCATGAGTGCTGAGATCACTGGTGGGATAAATTCTTAGATAAATTCTGGGTCAAAGGTTAAATGCATATGTAATTTTGCTAAACATTGCCGAGTTTCTGTAAGGATTATACCAATACCATTTTGTATTTCCTCCAGGAATGTATGAAAGAATGAGTATATTGTCAAACTTTTAGATTTTTGAGAATCTAAAAGTCATCTTTGTCTACAGCCATACTACCTTTGCATCCAATCCTGTCTGGTCTTGGAAACTAAGCAGGATCAGGCCTGGTTAGTACTTGGATGGGAGACCACTTGGGAATACTGGGTGCTGTAGGCTTGGGAGAAGGACCCAGCAGTTCACTCCCAAAAAATAATCAGCCTTTGGAAACCCTATGAATAGCCGAGAAGCACTGACACAGTGCCAGGCATGGCACAGAGTTGAGGTGTATTTTCTCTGCTGTACATAGGGTTGCTATGAGTTGGACATGACTCAACAGTGTCTAGCAACAAATAATAACAACTTTTTTCTGTTGAAGCTAAAAGAATTTCTTTTTATGGTTGTTGTTGCTTTATTTTTTTGAGACAGGGTCTCACTTTACAGCTTATCCTGGCTTCAAACTCACTAAGTCGTTCAGGTTAGCCTTGAATATGTGATCTTCCTGCCTCAGCCTTCCCAGAGCTGGCTGGAATTACTGGCCTCTTCCACTATGCCTGACTAAATGAAACAATAGACATAATTTATCTTGTATTCCAGAGTTTTAGAGACAGGGCATAAAGTGGAGCATGAAATGAGATTCAGTCAGAATACCACGGTTCTTACAGGTAGGTGGGCTTCTTTCATCTCAGAGGCCTCGTTGGTGAAACAGCATCAGTAACACTGCCTGCTATTTTGAAGGCAGAGTGAGAGAAGGCAAGGTGAACTCCCAAGTCTTCTTTGAGTTTTGCTTATGGTTGTTATAGTCCATGCCCCCTGAGGACAGAGGCTGGGAGGTTTTGTAGTTTTGTTTGAATGAACCTTAGGGACTGCTAACGTGTTTCATCCAAAGCAGGTGCTCAATGAAACACGTGATCCTGTAGTTGGAGCCAAATTGAATGCTTTCCATTGTTTTCATTCTATGGCTGAGGAAAAGGGAGCCACCGAGAGGCAGGATTGAGCCAGAGGCCAAAAGCAGGCTCAGGAACCCTGACCCAGCCTCATGCTGAACCCAAGTCAGGCTCCATCCCTCCAATGATAAGACCCTGGGGAGAGAGCTCTGTCCAAGGCCCAGCTTTGTCACTGGGTGACATTGGGCAAATCACATCTGCCTTCGGGGCCTCAGTTTCCTCATCATTCATCTAGGGCCAATAGTCACCTTAGGAGAATCAATGGGTTCATACCCAGGGCTGGAACTCTACTCAAGCTGCTCCAGGCTTGAACCTTCTGGCCCTGACCAGTATCTTTGAGAGAATTCTGGCTCAGTACTCAGCCACTTGCTTGGCACTCAGGCACCATGCTAAGATCTGTGTGAGACACAAAGGGGAAAGTGTTACTTTGCCATCAATTCCAAGCAGTAAAGACCTGTCCTGGTGTTGTGTTTTATTTTATATTTATATACATATGTATGCCATGCAGTCAGTACGTCACCCAAAAAGTCTTCTAGTGCTAAAAGTGAAGAAAGAGGAAAACAATAAGAACAAGAATTGAATTAAAAGAACTTCATTGCTGACTGTGAGTGGCATATGTGTCTGAATTAGCCATTCAGTATGCTGCCAGAGGGCTGGGATTTAGCTCAGTTGGTAGAGTGCCACTCTGCAGTCTCTGAGGTCTGGGGTTTGATTCCTAGTACTGCAAAAATGGGAGAAGGACTTGGCAATCCACTCCTGAGGCAATCCTAAAACAACCAGCCATTGAAAACCCTATGAGGGTCACTATGAGTTGGATAGGACTCAACGGCACCTAATAACATGGTGCTGGAACTAATAAATACATTATTTCTTACGGGAAAAAGTGCTCAGCATTCGAACTGGTCAGTACTTGTCCAGCCTTCCACAACAAATTGTAGTTGAGTGCCAATGTACCACTGTATTTTAAAATTAAAGCAACAAAACAAAACAAAACAAAAAGGGCATTTGCTGCATCATGTGAATAGATTCAAAGCTGTGAGGCTGCCTTGCAAGCCCTGTTTGGAGGCACTGGGTAAGTAATAAGACTGTGGGGAGCTGCGAGGGCTCATCAAGCACCTTCATGTCCACATGAGTTTTTTTTTTGTTGTTGTTTTGTTTTTTAGTACTAAGAGGCTGAACCCAAGGCCTCAGGTAAACTTGTAAGCACTCTGCCACTGAGCTGCACCCTTAGGTGCAGTGACAGGGTCTCGCTAAGTTATGAAGGCTGCCTCTGGCCTTGAACCTGAGATCCTCTTGCCTCTGCCTCCTGAATTGCTAGGATTACATGAGTTATTTTGATGTTCCCAGGCAGTGGGATATTTCAGATAGGCGCTAGTTCTCCTGGTGACAGACGAGGAAGCCGACACATTGAGAAGTTGAATGACTGACTTAAGGTCATCCAGCTAATTGAGGCTGGGGTCTATTTCAGGCCCAAGTTTTATGATATCCAGTTCAAACCCATCCCAGACTCAGTTCCACCATCAGGAAAGCCAGTATCTCTCGCTCCCAGAGGTGGCTGCATAAATCCTGAGGGCCTGGGCTCAGAGGAAGCAGGTTGTCACTGAGCCTTGCTGACCTGGCCACCCTGAGATGGCCTTGCTGCAGCCCAACAGCTGGGGGCACTGGAGGCCCAGGTTTCCTGGTACTGTCTTTGGGGGCGCGATGTGTTCCTGGTGGAGGTGGGGATGCTTCAGCAAGATGTGACCAGTTCCCTTGCGCCATAAGGGGTGGTGACGGACATGGGGTCTGTTTTGCTGGGCTGTGAGTGGCCTTCCGGGAATTATGCTCCCAGGTCACAAACACAGAGACCCGGATGCCTTTGTAGTGACATAGCAACACCCTGCACTTCCTCCAGCATTCCAAGAAAGCTCCTGGGTGTGGGCGCTGCCAGGAGTCTCCCGGACAGCCGGCCCTCCCTTCTCCTCCTGTCTCTGTGCTCTGCGGGAGGGGCTCTGTCCTACACCACGTGCTGTGGGCCCAAGAGGGCCTTGGCCACAGAGATGCTTTCATTCCAGACATTCTTATTTCTTGGTCAAGTTGCAACTTATACTCTCTGAGTTAAGTGCTGTGTTATGAGGGTTTTCCTTTTTGGCCCTGGTGCTGGGAATGGAACCCAAGGCTAGGCCTTGCCCATGTGAGGCAAGTGCTCCACCACCAAGCTATATGCCCAGCCACACTATGAGCTTTGTGTATTTATTTTATGTGCTTATTTTCTCTATAGTTCTGTGACATGGGTGCTATTGTCATTACTCCCCCCTCATTAATATAAAGGAAGTAGAAGCGTAGAGGGGTACCTTAGAGGGCAATGACAAAGCCAGGTCTCACACCCTGAGCCTCAGAGGCTGGAGTCTGTGCTCTGTTTTTGGTTTTTGGTTCTGTTTTCAGTATTAGGGCGTTGGACCTTGGGCCTTGCATATGCTAGGCGAGTGGTAAGTGTTCTACCACTGAACTCCATCCCTGGCACCTTTATACTTTTTATTTTGAGACAAGGTCTTGGTGAATGATGCAGGCTGCCTCTGACCTTGCACTCGTGATCCTCCTGCCTCTGCATCTGAAGTCCTTGGGATTACAGACCTGCACCGTGGCACATGGTGGAATCTGTGTTCTTAACCATTCTGCCACACTACCTTCCTACATAACTAGAGTGCTCTGTGCTTTGAAGATAGGCAAGGATGAAACAAGGCCATTTATTTGAGTCTTTTAAAAAATAAAATGCTGTACTAGAACAATTTTGTATTTACAGAATTACAGTACAGAGATAGTACATAGAACTCCTATATTACCCCATGCACATTTTCCCCAATTATTAACATCTTACATTTGTACCATGCATATGTCAGTATTGATAAACCAACATTGAGATATTATTATTAACTAAAGTCCATACCTTATTCAGATTGCTTTCTTTCTTTCTTTTTTTAACCTAATATTCCTTTTGTGTTCCTTGATTTCATCCAAAATAATACATTACATTTGGTCATCCTGTCTCTTTGGTCTCCTCTTGGTGGTGATAGTTCCTCAAGTTTTCCTTGTTTTAGATAACCCTGACAACTTTGAGGAATACTGGTCAGTAATTTTATGTCTCCAGTGTTCCTCATGATTCATGCTCCTCTGGTAACGTGTTTTGTTGCAGGAGGCCGCAGAGGTAAAGTGCTACCACCTTCACATCCTAGTGAGGGCATATAGTAGCAACAAGGTTTATGACTGTCGATATTGACCCTGATTGTTTGACTGAGGTAGTGCTTGCCAGATCTCTCCACCATATGTTGTTGTTATTGTTGTTAGGTTCTGTCAAGTTGGGTCCAACTCATAGCAACTCTATGTACAACTGAATGAAACACTCCCTGACACTGTGCCAGACACACAATCTTTTTTATGTTTAAGCCCATTGTTGCAGCTGTCAATCCATCTAGTTGAGGGTCTTCCTCTTTTCATTGACCCACAATTCTCCCAAGTATGATGGCCTTCTCCAGGGATTGGCTGCTCTCAACAACACATCAAAAATATGTCAGATGCAGTCTAGCCATCCTTGCTTCAAGGGAGCACTCTGGTTGTATTTCTTCTAGGACAGATCTACTGGTTCTTTTGGCAGTCCATGGCATATTCAGTAATCGTCTCCAGCATCATAATTCAAAAGCATCAATTCTTCTCCTGTCTCCCTTGTTCAATGTCAGCATTCACAAGCATATGATGGGACTGAAAATACCACAGCATGAGTCAGGTGCACCTTCATCTTCAATGTGACATCTTTACTTTGCAACACTTTAAAGAGGTCTTTTGCAACAGCTTTTCCCAATGCAATGAATCTTTTGATTTCTTCTTTCTTTCTTTCTTTTCTTTTTTTTTCTTTTCTTTTTTTCTTTTTTTTGTCAGTACTGGGGAGTTGAACCCAGGGCCTCACACATGCTTTTTGCAATTGCTCAACCACTAAGACATACCTGTAGTCCTTTTTGTTGATTGTATGTATGTATGTATGTATGTATATATGTATGTATATTGTGGTACTGGGGAGCACGTCTTTTGATTTCTTGCTTCTGTGGATGTTGATTGTAGAATCAAGTAAAGCAAAATTAATTCTTACCTCCTCTCTATGCTATACTCAAAAATCATTGTAAGCAGTAAGAGGAGAAGAAATTGGCAATTCTCCTAGATCAGGGAAGGGGCAGTCCAGGCACAGCAGGGCAGTGGCAGGTGTCTTGGCACTGGAAGTGAATTTACATCTGACGAGGAGGAGCAGGTGGCCTTTGTGGCACTTGGTGCATATGAAGAATCTCATTCTAAGATTCTGGCTGGAGCAGCCAGCTGGGCCTGGCTCAGCAGCAGGATGGCCGTCTAAGAATTCCCTAGAGAGCCAGCCCACAGGAGCGTCATCTCTGGATTCAGGCCTCATCTCCAAGGACTTCATGTCCCAATAAAGTGACACTGGTAAGCAGACACGGAGACACACTGACAGAGTGAAGGAGAGGGATGCTGCTCCACTTGAACCTGCTCTCTCTCTCTCACTACCAAACCCCGCTACCTGCTAGTTCTGGATATGTTAATAGTTGTGATAAATCCTGGAATTAGCTTTTGGGTTAGCACTATTATCACCTTGAACTTTGGGGTTAAAATTACTATTTTGCAATATAACTATTTAAAATGGGTCATGAGTTCTGCAGCCAGGCTGGGCACGGTGGTCCATACCTGTAATCCCAGCATTTGGAAGGCTGTGGCAGGAGGATCACAATTTTGAGGCCAGCCTAGACTACACAGTGAGACTGTATCTCAAAATACAAAACAAAACAAACATCGCCCCTCAAATGAGCAAGTAAGTTCTGGGACCCTGTTTGGATGGACACTTCATTTTATGAAATATATTTCCTGGAAATCTCAAAAGATAGAAGTAGCCTGGAACCCATCACATGACATCTGAGAGACGGGTCTGTCCTGCACCAACAGGGCAGTGACAGTGGGTGGCAGGGCTCCAAGAGATTTGGCCAGACCAGAGCTAAACCTAACTGTGCGGTCAACTTAAGTGCTTATAATGGTCCATGTGTTCTACAGGGTGAGCTAAACATGTAAGATTGAGAATTTGGAGAGTTGATCAAAAGGAGAGGCCCTGGTCAGGGCCAGAGGATTCTCCATGTTGGGAAAATTAAAAATACAATACCATAAAATAAAAGGACACTTTGGTTTGAGGTGCCTGACACAATTAGAGATAAGTATGTGTGCATATTTGGGAGGCGAGGAGTGGCATGTTAAAATGAAAATACCCCCAGTGCATGAAATAACTTTAGCTGTGGAAAGCCGCCGCCGCAGCAGAAGTCAGCCAGCCAGCTTGCTGACAAGAGTCCTGCGGGAGTCTGCAGAAGTGTGTGGGGGGCATGGAATGGGACAGTGGAAGGGGGAATGCCAGGGATCTCTTCGGAGGCCTTCATGAGTGTTTGGAAAGCTGCCCTGGTGGCATCCTATTTATAGCCCTCAGACTGCAGATGAGTCACCTGTGATTCTGTTTCTCTACTTCTCTGCAGCATGGAGACAGTCAGAAGGTCAGGATGGGGCCGTGTCCCTCATTCTCCCGCCACATGCTCTGTGCCTTTCTTGTTACCTCCACTGGGCCATCAGCCACATGTGCTGGCCGCCATGGTCTAGCCCTTGAATCCTGCCTGCTGGAATCTTGACATGGGTTATACCTAACTTAATTCCCACAGCCCCAGGAGCTGGGTACGGTGACTGTCCACACTTTGCCCAGTGGAAAACTGAGCCTCCTCTAGGTTAAGCCAACTGTCATCCTGTGCCAGGGCTGGGAGGACCCCTGTCAGCTTCCCAGCTGCTCTGCTTCCCACTTGGTTGGCCCAAGCTTCTGCGGCTCTAGAACAGTCTGGGTCAGGGGTTGGCAGCTTTTCCTGAGAAAGGTAAATGTTTTAGACTTTGTGGGTCACATATGGTCTCTTCTCCTCCTCTTCCTTATTCTCTTTGTCTTGAACCCTTTATGCATGTAAAAATTGTTTTTTGCTAGTGAGCTGTACCCAAGCAGGCTGCTGGCTGTGTTTGCTCAGCAGGCCATGGGTTACTGACTCAGGATAAAAGATAAACAGCAAATATAGATTGCTCTAGGATAGTATGCCTTCCCAGATTTCAGGGTTGGATCTAAATGCCACTCCAAGACTCCAGGGCTGGAAGAATGGCAGAGTCAGCTGTGTCATGCTGGTGAACACTGAGGAACTCATGGGATGTAGGTGCCACTGCCTCTTGCAATCCTGTTCTAGTGGTCAGTGGCTGCCCCTCACTCTGCCCCTCTGCTGGCCGACCTCCCCTCCAGGGAGCACCCTGGGGTGCTGGATTCTCCACCTCTCACCCAGTCTCTTTCCTTTTTCCTGGGACCCTTTCTCAGTGGAGTGAGCTGGGCCCAGCCAGCCCCTGGCTAATCAGCAGAGGAAGCTGAGAGGACCCATGCAGGCCTTTTGTTCCAGGCAAGTGTGGGGTGGAAGGGGGTGAGGCAGAGGCAGAAGGAGAGAAGACCTGGGAGCTTTGCAGGCCTCTGAGGAAGGAATTTTACCTTCCAGGCAGGAAGCTGGGAAACCTCTTTGTTTCTGAGGCGCCTTAGATTTAAAGAGCCTTGGGAAAGGAAGCGCTTATGTAAATACAAGGGGTTCTGTTTGTGGGGGTGGGGTGCTGACTTGTGTAAGCATCACTGCTAGTCAGTACCTGGGCACTTGCAAAGGAAGCATGGAGAGAGCCGGTCCCAGTCCTCAGAAACATGACAAATAACGAGTGCAGGTGAAACCTGGAATCAAGTCCTATCGCCACCACTGAGCAACGAGATGACTGGGTCCAGATGTTCAGCCTCTGGGACACTCACTTTGGTCATCTATAAAATGGGAATAGCAACTTCCATCTCAGCAGGTTGGTGTAATTTACTCAAGGCTGCCTATACGCCAAGTGCGCTCCAGGGGCTTTCTGTATACAGCTGACCCTCTTGACTCATGGATCCTATATTTGCACACTCACCTACTCAACAAAATCTACCTGCAACATCGACGTCCATACTCATGTGTCCTATGGTCATTCTCAAGCATGTGCAGAACAGAGAGAACTTGAGCATGGGACATGCACATCCCAGCTGCGGCTGAACAAGGCAGCACTCTGCCTTCTTGCTTCCATGTTTATGCTGTGAACAAGGATCCTTGTTGAAGTCTATTTGGTGCCATGGTTTTATTTATTAATTTTTTTGCATTTTTGTACTTGCTAGTGGTGAGTTTGTTGTTTAAATTGACCCCTAGTATAGTGCTGATGTGCTGCCTACTGTCCCTAAGTCCAAGACCACTGTGATGTGCCCTATGGAGAAAATATGTGGCAAACAACCTCCATCCAGGCAGGAGCTATAGTGCTGCTGTTGGCTGTGAGTTTAACGTTAATGAATTGACAATATATACTAAATATAAGGTCTTTAAACAGAAACATACATAAAACAAGACTATGTTTTGATTGCTTGATGAAAATGTGACCAGAGGCTTGTACGAACCTAACCTTGTGTGTCTCCTAGGAGCAATGGTCCAGTATTCACCAATCCAGGGTTCACAGCAACTTTGTAGAATGTAATCATGATGAATAATGAGAACTGACTATATTAACACACTATAACAACCGCATGAGGTAGGTGCTGTGCTCTCATCATCATCTATATTTTACTGATGGGACAGACATTGAGGTGTCTAGGTGCAATGTGGTTGTCACTTCTCTTGGTATCAATGTGCTTAGAGCCAACTCCTCATCAGCTGTGGTAGCCAGAGGTCTAGGACTGGCTTATGGAACCAATGATAGGACACTTTGGGAGCCACCAAGGGCAGACCTCATGAGGGATGATGTTAAAAATACTAAACTGTGTGGCACAGACACAAACCTATCACTACAGATGTTGCCATCTACACTGTAGGCCTAAACTGTAGCCCCTCCCTCCCTCCCTCCCCCCCTCTTCTTCTTCTTCTCCTTCCTCTTCTTCTTCTTCTTCTTCTTCTTCTTCTTCTTTTTCTTCCTGCTCTGGGAATGGAACCCAGTACCTCATGCAGGCTAAGCACATGCTGTACCACTGAGCTACACCCTCAGCCCAAGTTACATCTGTCTTTCATTGCTGTCTTTCCTGAAATGTATGCACTCAGAAGGGATTAATGTAGTTCTCATGGGATCTCTGTTACTTCCTGAAAGATAAGTTGTTATGAAAGAGCAAGACTGGCTCCTCCCTGGTCTCTCTGGCTTCCTGCCTGTCCATATGATCTCTCTTTCTCCATGCTTCCACTGTGCTGCCATCTGCTATGATGTGACACAGCCAAAGGGCCTCTCACCAGAGGTTGATTCAATAAGGGAACCTGATCTTAGACTTTCAGCCTCCAAAACTGTGGCTCAGTAAAAATCTTTCCTTATAAAGGACTCAGCCTCAGTTTACTTGGCATGGAAGTGAAGAATGTACTGATACACTTTGTGAACTCAACGGTGAACTAATGGTGGTAAACTAATTGCTTTTGTTCAAGGATAGGAGAGGGTGCTGGAAACTAGAGAGGATAGGTAGGTATGAGAATGCTCTTAAGAAGGACGAGCAAGTCATCAGAACTCAGTGGATCATTCCCCAAGATTTCATGGGGGAGGAAGGACTTTACAAATATCAATGAGGTTAAATATTCTTTTTTCCACCCATCTATTACACCATGTCTCTCTTGTGTACTTGTTCTCTTCATCTCTCCCAAATCATGAGTGAAACCTGGTATCCATTCTTTGTCCCTAGAAAACAGTGAGGAGGAGGAAGACCTGATTCCTGCCTTGAGGGTTTGCTACAATACAGACTTATACCACTCAAGGATGAAACTTCAGAGTTGCCTGAACCCTTCTCTTTATCACACATCCTATAAAGAACTCATCAGAGAGCCAAGTGTGATGGTGCACACTTGTAGTCCCAGCTGGTGGAGTGGTTGAGGCAGGAGGATTGCTTGAGCCCAGGAGTTTGAGGCCAGCCTGGGCAATATAGTGAGACCCTGTTGCAAATGAAAAATAAATTAGTTCTGGCCTTGGGGTGTACCTCAGTGGCAGAATGTTTGCCTACTATGCACAAGGGACAGGGTTCCATTCTAAGCACTGGAAAAATAATTCACCAGCAAGCATATCTTGTTGTCTTATTAGATCTACTTCAGAATATAACAGGACCCCCACTTTCACCTATCCCATCTTGGTCTACGTCACTATCATTTCTTGCCCAAACTTTTGCTTTAGCCCCTGTGTTAGACTTTCATTGCTGGAACAAAATAGTCAACAGAAACAACTTAAGAGAGGAAGAATTTATTTTAACTCATGGTTTTAGTTGATGGTTGTTGTTGTTGCTGTTTAGCGCCATCCAGTTCAGTTGGTATCCGACTCTTAGCGACCCTCATAGGGTTTTCAATGGCTGACGTTTTTTGGGATTTCCTTGGGAGTGGATTGCCAGGTCCTTCTCCCGTTTTTTTGTGGTGCTGGGAATTGAACTCGGGACCTCAGAGACTGCAGCGCAGTACTCTACCAACTGATCTAAATCCCAACCCACTAGTTGGTGGTTAGCTAGCTTCATTACTTTGGGGCTAAGGGGAAGCTGAACATCATGGTGGCAAGACCCCATGGGTTAGGAGGCTGCTCACCTCATGGCAGCCAGGAAGCAGAGAGAGCATCCTGTGCTGAGGCAGGCTTTCTCTTTTTTCCCCTTTATTCCAACTGGGCCCTGCCTATGGGATGGCGGCACCTACATTTAGGGTGGGTCTTCCCTGTCTGGAAATGCACTCACAGATACACTCAGAGGTGCACTTCACTAGTCTCTTAGATGCTTCTCAATTCAATCAAGCTGACAATTGATGCTGAGCATCATAGTTCTCTAATTGGTTTCCCTGCTTCTAGCCTCGCCCTGCCCCCACGACCCACAGCCTGTTCTTGACAAAGCCCTAGAATGGTCCTGTTCGGACACAAATCAGATCACTGCACTTCTCTGCTCAAAACATCCCAGTGGATTCCTGTCTCTCCCAAATTCCACTCACTAGCCCCCAGGCCCTGCATAATGCTCCCTGTACCCAGCCTCTCTGGACTCAGCTCCACTTGTTTCACTTGGGGGTGCCTTGAGCACAGCAGCAAACTCCTGCCTCAAGCCCTCTTTGCCTGGACTGTTCTTCCCTGGATAGTTTGTGGCTGATCCCTCCCATCAGGTATTATCTCAGATTGCCCTATCATAGAGGTCCTGCTGCCCCCACTTTCCCCACATGAATCCCCTGTCACCAGCCCCTATCGCATGTCCCTCTATCTTAGTTATTTTCCTGCTAGCACTCATTCCCTCTGGCTTCTATTTACCATCTTGTGTATTGCCTTTCTCCTTCCTTCCCTCTGCTCTGAGCAGGATCTCTGAGAGGCAGCCTGGCAGCCTGGACATCTGCCACCTATAGCACTACTAGAGCACAGCTGGGGACATGCTGTGCAAAGATGAGGTGCACAGCTCCTCTGCTGGAGGCCCAGAGGAGGGAAGGCTAGGCAGAGGCTGGGAGGACAGTGACAGGGAGCGCTTGGGCTGGTTGGCTCCAAGGATCTTCCAGGCCAGCCAGGCCACCACTCTGACTTCTGCTTCAGCAAGTTCAGATGGGGACAAGGCAGCAGACAGGCTGGAGCTGGAGGGCTGGAAGATTCCATTAATTATGGAACTGTCATCAGGGACATTAGAGGAGTAAGGTGGGGGTTAGAGGGGCCATTGGGGTTAGAGAGAAGGTTCTGGTGGCAGAGGAGGGGTTGGGGGTAGGAGGATGATAGTGCTGTGGGTTCCCGTTGGGGATCCACCATGGACTTCCAGGCATGGCTGCATGTTTACTTGGCCAGTAGCTTAGCTGTGCACTTTTCTTGCTCAATAATTCCTGCTGAACTCCAGAGATAAATCAGTCCTGGCTGCCAGATACAGAAACCCAAATTGCACAGAAAACATTGGGGTGGGAGACAGTGAGCCAGTTGGTCTTGGTCCTGGGCTTCCCCTGCTGGGAGCCCCAGGAGGATGTGCCCCGCTCCTTCATCCATTCCCAGGTCCTGTGGGAGGTGAAAGGATATTTTCTTAGTTCTTCACAGCATTCACTCATTTGCTTAGTGGGCAAACATTTATTAGGCACTACATGCCACAAATGAGCTAGGTGTACAGAAAATCTAACTGTGGCAGTCTGTATTCTGTGTTCATAGCCTCTCTATTCTGCACCGGTTCCTCTTCTCACTATTTTTTTTTTGGGGGGGGGGTGCCTTGTGCTTGCATCTCTGCAAGTGCTGGACCACTGAGCTGCACCCTTAGCCCATTTTTTTTTTTTACTTTTTGAGACAGGGTCTCTCTAAGTTCTGCAGTCTGCCTCTGGTCTTGAACTTGCGATCCTCCTGCCTCTGCCTCCTGAGCGGCTGGGATTACAGGTGTGCGCCACCACTCCCGGCTCCCTCTTCTCACTCTTAAAGGCTTTCCTCACCTCAGTCCCACGCCTTAGGCCACTGCTCTATGCTCAGAGCAGTGTTGTGCTGCTAAATATTTAACAAGTGGCTCTCTGGAAAACAATAACAACAACAAAACAACCACAAAACCCATGATGTATTATGTTTGCCAATTTCTCTTGTGTAAACATACCCACCATGGCTGGTTTTATACCAGTGATGTGATATTACTGAATACAAAATTGGGAAGAATTGTCCAGTAGCACATCATTACATACTATTTCTAGCATCAGAGATTCAGTAGTTTGTGCAGTTTAAAAATATGTTGTTAGGTGCTGTTGAGTTGGTATCTGACTCATAGCAACCCTGCGTACAATAGGCAAAACACTATTGTCAGTGCCTCTCTGCTATTCATAGGGTTTTCAATGGCAGATTGATTTTTTGGAGTGGGTTGCCAGGTCCTTCTCCCAAGCCTACAGCATCTGGTGTTCCCAGGCAGTCTCCCATCCAAGTACTAACCAGGGTCGAGCCTGCTTAGTTTCTGGATCTGACAAGATTGGATGCCACAGTGCTAGAGCTGCAGGCTTCAAGAATATAGATAATAGTTAAAATAAGTAGGAAATAATGAGGTTTTGAGTATTTATTGTCTGTGTTTTAAATATATCTTATTTAGTTATGAGTATATATACTTTGGGCTGGGATTTAGCTCAGTTGGTAGAGCTTTGCGCTGCAGGTCTCTGAGGTCCCAAGTTCAATGCATCCCAGCACCACAAAAATGGGAGAAGGGCCTGGCAATCCACTCCCAAGGCAATCCCGAAACAGTCAGCCATTGAAAACCCTATGGGGGTTGCTATGAGTCACATACTGACTCGACAGCACCTAACAACAACAACATATATACTTTAATATATAACAATGACTTTATTCAACTAGGGACTCATAATACTCCTGAAAATGTAACAGTTGCCACAAGCTAGGATGAGCTGGCTCTGACCCACTGGTGCCTGGGAACTTATACCCCTCTCAGGCCTGTAGAAGCAGAATCTAGGTTGTAACAATGTCCTCAAGGAATTCATATAAATGATACACTAGAGTTTGGGAAACATGGTCCTAGATGTTGTTATTGTTGTCAGGTGCCATTGAGTCAGGTCTGACTCATAGTGATCCTATGTACAACAGAATGAAATACTGTCCTACACTATGCCAGACACACAGTCTTTTTTATATTTAAGTCCATTGTTGCAGACACTGTGTCAATCCATTTGATTGAAGGTCTTCCTTTTTATCATTGACCTGCCCCTCTCTCAAACATGACGTCCTTCTCCAGGGAGTGGCCCCTCCTAACTACATGTTCAAAATACGTCATATGCAGGCTAGCCATCCTTGCTTCCAAGGAGTACTCTTCCAAGGTTGCACTTCATCTAGGACAGATCTGTTGGTTCTTCTGGTAGTCCATGGTATATTCAATATTCATCTCCAGCACCATAATTCAAAAGCACTGATTCTTCTCCTGTCTCCCTTATTCACTGTCCAGCTTTCACAAGCACTTGATGCAATTGAAAATATTCTGGCATGAGTCAGGCTCACCTTCATCTTCAGTGTGACATCTTTACTTTTCAATACTTTAAATAGCTCTTTTGCAACAGCTTTTCCCAATGTTTGTTTTGATTGTGTCTTTTGATTTCTTGACTACTGCTTGTGTAGGTGTTGATTATAGAATCAAGTAAAACAAAATCTTGGACAACCTCAATCTTTTCTCCATTTATCATGAAGTTGGTTACTGACCCAGTTGTAAGGATTTTTGTTTTCTTGATGTTGAGGTGTAATCCATACAGAAGGCTGTGTTCTTTGATCTTTATCAGTAAATGTTCACTTCCAGCAAGCAAAGTTTTGTCATTTACATAACACAGGTTGTTAATGAATCTTCCTCCAATCCTGATGCCACACTCTTCTTCATAAAGCCCCGTTTCTCATATTATTTACTCAGCATAGAGATTGAAGAGGTATGGTGAAAGAATACAGCCCTGACTCATACCTTTCTTGAGTTTAAACCAGGCAGTGTTTCCTTGTTCTGTTCAAATGACTGCCCCCTGGTCTACATACAGATTCCTCATGACTACAATCAAGTGCTCTGGTATTCTCATTCTCCACAATGCTACCCATAATTTGTTGTGATCCACAGAGTCAAATGCCTTTGCACAGTCAATAAAGCGGAGATAGACCTATTTCTGGTATCGTCTGCTTTCAGGCAATATCCATCTGACATCAGCAATGATGTCCCTGGTTCCGTGCCCTCTTCTGAATCCAGATTGATTTTCTGGCAATTCCCTGTCAATAGACTGCTGCAGTGGATTTTGAATGATCTTTACCAAAATTTTACCTGTGTCTGATATGAATAATATCATTCGATAGTTTCCACATTCAACTGGACCCCTTTCTTGGGAATAGGCACGAATATGAATTTCTTCCAGTCAGTTGTCCAGGTAGCTGTTTTTCAAATCTCTTGGCATAAAAAAATGAGCACCTCCAGTGCTGAATCTGTTTGTTGAAACATCTAAATTAGTATTCCATCAATTTCTGGGGTCTTGTGTTTTGCCAATTCCTTCAAAGCAGCTTCCACTTTTTCCTTTAGTACCATTGGTTCCTGATCATATGCAACCTCTTGAAATGGTTGGTCATCCACCAATTCTTTTTGGTATAATGACTCAGTGTATTCCTTCCATCTTCTTCTGATGTTTCCTGCATCATTTAATATTTTCCCTGTAGAATCCTTCATAATTGCCACTTGAGGCTTGAATTTTTTCTTTAACTTTTTAAGTTTGAGAAAAATGGAATGTGTTTTCCCCTTTTGGTTTTCTATCTCCAGCTCTTTGCATATGTTATTATCATATTTGATTTTGTCTTCTCAAGCTGCCCTTTGAAATCTGCTTAGTTATTTAACTTTGTCATGTCTTCCTTTTGCTTTAGCACATTTTAGAGTCTCTTGTGACATGTAATTTGATCTTTTCTTTTTTCCTGTCTTTTTAATAACTTTTTGCTTTCCTCATGAATGATATCTTTGCTGTTATGTCACAACTTGTCTGGTTTTTGGTCACTAGTGTCTAACCCATCATATCTCTTCTTGAGATGGTCTCTGTCAGGTGGGATATACTCAAGATCATACCTTGGCTCCTCTATACTTATTCTAATTTTCTTCAGTTTCAGTTTGAACCTGCATATGAGCAATTGATGGTCCGATCCATAATCATCACCTGGTCTTGTTCTGACTTCTGATATTGAGCTTTTCCATTATTTTCTTTCACAAATGTGGTCAGTTTGGTTCTTGTATATTTCATCTGGTGAAATCCATGTGTATATTCTCCATTAATGTTCGTGAAAAATGTATTTGCAATGAAAAAGTCATTTGACAAAATTCTATCATGCAATCTCCAGCATTGCTTCTGTCACCAAGGCCATATTTTCCAACTATTGAGCTTTCTTCTTTCCAACTTTGGCATTCTAATCACCAGTAATTATCAGTACATCCTGAGTGTATGTTCAATCTATTTCAGATTGCAGAAGCTGGTAAAACTCTTCCCTATCTTTATTTGTGGCTTTAGTGGTAAGTGCATACATTTGACTAATAGTTATATTAACTGGGCTTCTTTCTAGGTATGTGGCTATTATTCTATCACTGACAGCATTGTACTTCAGGAAAGATTTTGAGATATCTCTTTTTTTGATAATTTTGTTTATATCTTTTTTTTTTATTTCTGGTACTGGGGTCTGAACCCAGGGCCTCATGCCTGCATGCTTTGCAAGTGCTGGACCACTGAGCTGCACCCCCAGCCCACTTTTTACTTTTTGAGACAGGGTCTCACTAAATTACACAAACTGCCTCTGATCTCGAACTTGCTATCCTCCTACCTCTGCCTCCTGAGTTGCTGGGATTACAGGTGTGCGCCACTGTGCTTAGCTTGTTTATATCTTTTTATATCTTTTCCATACAAAGACATATATATTTTGCTGTTTTTTTTTTAACAAAATAAGGCTATATTGTAAAGATTTTGCAAGAGTTAGGTTTAATTTAGTAATATGTTTGATACCATTGAACCTCAGTCTGTGGAGGCCTAGCTATTTTTAATGTTTCCACAGGGCTTGAATCCATGAAAAAGTCATGATTTTTTTTTCCCCAGTAGTTGAGGGTTGAACCCAGGATTTGCATATACTTTGGAAGTGCTCTACCACTGGGATGCATTCCTGACCCATTTTTTATCTTTTTATTTTGAGACAGGGTCTTGCTAAGTTACACAGGCTACCTTTGGCCTTGAACTTGTGATCCTTCTCCCTCCACAAGTCATGATTTAAAAAACAAAAAATCATCTCTCTCTGAATGGGCATGTACTATTTTCCCCCTTTGCTTCAAGAGACCTAATAATTTAAAAAATGTTTCCTTCAACTTTCTCTTTATTCCTTTAAGAGAAAATCTGCTTTTAGGGGAAAGTACCATGACACCTGCCTGTGATCCTAGAGACTCAGCAGGCTGAAGGAGAATCCCAAGTTCAAGGCCAGAAGCAGCCTGCACAATTTACTGAGACTCTGTCTCAAAATTAAAAAAATAAAAATGGGCCTGAGGGTGCAGCCCAGTGGTAGAACAAGTGCTACTTGGTATGTGCGAGACCCTGGGTTCAATACTGAGAAGAGGTGGGGGAAAAGAAAAAAATATATACCTTTTTTTTTTTTTTTTTTTTGCGGTACTGGGGGTTGATCCTAGGGCCTCGTGCTTGCATGCTTTGCAAGTGCTGGACTACTGAGCTGCGTGGCCAGCCCATTTTTTTACTTTTTGAGACAAGGTCTCCCTAAATTACGCAGACTGCCTCTGGTCTCTTGTGATCCTCTTGCCTGTGCCTCCCAAGTTGCTAGTATACCCATAAAAATTCTAAAAACAAATTTATATTTAAAGTAGTGGCTGACAATAACAGTTTACAACATTTCCTTCTTCCCCAGATTTAAAAAGTTTAATTGAATTTTACTGACATCTATTGAGATATTTTATGCATGAGAATCTGAGGAGGCTGATTGGGAACCTAAAGAAGTTAATGTAGGTGTGTGCTTTTAATCCCAGCGGCTCAGGAGACAGAAGCAGGAGGATCGCAAGTTTGAGACCAGAGGCAGTCTGTGTAATTTAGTGAAATCCTGTCTAAAAAAAAGTTTAAAAAATGGGCTGGGGGTGCAGTTCAGTGGTCCAGCACTTGCAAAGCATGCAAGCGCAAGGCCCTGGGTTCAACCCTCAGTACCAACAAAAAAAGAAAAAAAAAAAGGTGGCTTCATCACACATGCTTATGCCCACATGTTTTACTTACCATTTACTTTGCTTGGTTTTGAG
This sequence comes from Pedetes capensis, assembly GCA_007922755.1. NCBI lineage: Eukaryota > Metazoa > Chordata > Mammalia > Rodentia > Pedetidae > Pedetes > Pedetes capensis. The sequence goes on along the minus strand of VMDO01005833.1, from coordinate 8,060 downwards.
CTTTAGGAATGGCATCGTGTTTTATGTAGTTATTTCTGTTACCATAAATGATACTGCTATCCATGTTCTCCATACATCTCCAGGCACCCAGGTTTCTCCTCAGGAGGAGCAGGATGGATGGGTGGAAGCACATGCAAATGTTCAAGTTCACAAGGTAATTCCAAAAGGGTTCAAAGATATCGTGCCAATTTATAATTCAATCAATTTGCAATTCAACCAGCTGTATATTAGAGTTTACCCTGAGATCTGAAGAAACTCTTCTCAAGAAAAAAAATACAAATGGCCAATTGTTGTTGTTGTTAGGTGCCATTGAGTTTGTGTCTGACTCATAGCGATCCTGTGTACAACAGGTGAAATACTATTGTTAGTGGTTCTCTGTTATTCTTAGGGTTTTCAATGGCAAATTGATTTTTGGGAGTGGTCTGCTGGGTCCTTCTACCAAGCCTACACAACTGGTGTTCCCAGGTACCCTCCCATCCAAATGCTAAGTAGGTCTGACTCTGCTTAGCTTCTGAGATCTGACAGGATCGGATGCCATAGCAGTATGGCTGCAGGAAAATGGCCAATAAGTGTATGAAAAAATGCTCAATATCATTACTCATCAGGGAAATGCAAATTAAAACTACAGTGAAATGTCATCTCACCCCAGTTAGAATGATTGTTATGAAAAAAAGGGCACATGGTGAGAATGTGGAATGTAAAGTAGTGCAGACATTATGGAGGGTTCTCAAAAAAAACAAAACCAAAACCAAAAACTAAAATTATGTCTACCTGCCGTGGTCCAGCTGGGTGAAGGGGAGAGCAGAGGATGAAGGAGAGGAAGAGGCCAAGACTAATGGTCTTGAGCAAAACTTTATTCTCTATACTCATGCTTATATAGTAACTCAAGGAGATACTAAAAATAGATCACAAAGGTAACTGCAGTGCAATGAACTTTGTAACGGTCATAAGGTTTACAATCAGCTTAGTTAGCCCCCAGCAACAGATTAATTCTAAAGAGACAATCAAGGAACAAAGTTCAGATCTATACTCATGTTAATATAGCAACTAAAGAGACAATCAAGGAACAAAGTTCAACAGAGCCTCTGATGTGCTGTTTCCTCATTCCACAGGTAGCAGAGCTTCCTGCTATGGTCCCGTCTGTCACGGAGCCATTTATGCAGGCATGGCCTTTTAACTCATGTCAGGCCTATGGCTCCCGACGTCTACCAAATCGTGTACCTATCCCACTCTGGGGGATACATCTAAAGGAAATGGAACCAACATACAAAAGCGGTGCTTGTGTGCCCATGTTCATTGCAGCACTGTTCACGATAGCTAAGATATGGAATCAGCCTAGGTGCCCACCCATAGAAGAATAAATAAAGAAAATGTGGTATAGATACACAATGGAGTATTATTCAGCCGTAAAAGAAAAGAAAGTCACTTGCAGCAAAATGGATGGAACCAGAGAACATTGTGTTAAGAGAAATAAGCCAGGAACAGAAAGACAAGTAACGCATGTTCTTTCATATGTGGAAACTAAAAAAGTCGACCCAAATATAGAATAGTGAAGGCAGAGGGACATGGCATATATAGGGCTGAATTTGATCAGACCACTCTATGTGCTTATATTGGAATATCACATGGTACCTTATGAATATATATATTCAATACATGTTAATCAAAAATAAAATATTAAAGAAAGACAGAACTGTGTCTCTAATGGGGAGGCCTCTGGCTCTCTGCCTATGTGAAATCATGAAATTGAGTTTCCCTAATTGCCTTAGTAATGAGTCAATACTTGTATGTCTTTAATGTTGAAAATATCATGACTCATACATACGGACTTATTGAAAAGACGTGATGTCATCATATTAGAAAGTTGAGCTGAGTTTAAGAGAGGCAGGCTGTGATGAACTGTTTTTTTACTTAATTTAATAGGAAATTTTATTTAATATGAAAATACTTGAATATATGGGAGTAAATAAGGGATATACAAATAAAGTTGCTAAAAATTGTTTCCTCTAGGTAACAGGGGAGGGAGGAGGTGTTATATGTTTTTAGTTATAGGAACTTACTGACTTTGTAATGATGTGTGGTTCTTTGATAAAGTTAAAATTGAAAAAAAGTGAAAAAAAAAGAGTTCAAACTGACACACATTCTAACACTTGGTAATAGCAGTCTTTTAAAATTATTGCTAAACTAGTTAATCTAAGGCATATTATTGTGGACCCAGTTCATTTCCCTGAGGATTAATGAGGCTGTGCATCTTTCTAGATATTTATTCATGGACAAAGAAATGTTTATTTTATTTGGGTTTCTTTTCTCTGAAATACTTATTTTTACCTTTTGGCCATTTTCCAAAATTGGGTCATTTGTTTTATTCTTAATGATTTGTGTGAGTTATTTACATATTCTGTATACCAGTTCTATACTGGCTATGTAGTTTACAGACATCTTTTACCAGTTGGTGTTATTGTTTCTTTTTTGTAAAGAAAAGATCTCACTATGTAGCTCAGGCTGGACTTGAACTCTTGATCTTCTTGCCTCAGCCTCCTGAGTGCTGGGATTACAGATGTGTGCCATCAAACTTAGTTTGGTGTCATATTTTTTTACAAACAAATATTTTAAATTTTAATGTAGCTAAATATTTCAGTCATCTTATAGTTAATATCCCTCCATGTCTGTCAGCTTGTTGTGCTGTTAGGACTTGTGTGTTGCTGTGATGCTGAAAGCTACGCCACCAGTATTTCAGATACCAGAAGGGCCACTCATGGTGGACAGATTTCAGCTGAGCTTCCAGACTAAGACAGACTAGGGAGAAGGACCTGGCAGCCTGCTCTTTAAACAATCAGCTATTGAAAACCCTATGAATAGCAGAGAACCACTGTCAAATTTAGTGCCAGAAAATGAGCCCCCCAGGCTGTAAGGTGTTCAATAACAGACTGGGAAGAATTGCCTCCTCAAAGTAGAGTTGACCTTAAATATAGGAATGGAGTAAAGCCCCAGGACCTCCATTTGTTGATGTGGCACAACTCAAAATGAGAAGAAACATAGTGACTGCAACATTGGGCTCAAACATAAAAAGATTGTGTGCATGGCACAGTGTCAGGTAGTCTTTGGTTCTGTTGCACATAGGGTTGCCATGTGTTGGATCTGATTCAATGGCACTCAACAACCACATGATTAATATTTCTAAAGATCTTTAATAAAACCACTCTGAGGTCATAAACATATTTCCTTTTAAAAGTTTTGAGGTTTTGCCTTTCATATTTAATTTCTTTTTCCTTTTTCTTCCTTTCCTTCCTTCCTTCCTTTCTTTCTTTCTTTCTTTCTTTCTTTCTTTCTTTCTTTCTTTCTTTTTTTTTGCAGTACTTGGGGGTTGAACCTAGGGCCTCGGCCATACTTTGCAAGTTCTCTACCACTGGGCTGTATTCCTTGCCTTTTTTTTTTTTTTTTTAGCCTTTGAGACAGGGTCTCACTAATTTACACAGGCTGCCTTGGGGCTTGAACTGGTGATCTTCCTGCCCTGTGTCCTGAGTCACTGGGATTATAGTTGTGAGCAACCACACCCAGATCATATAAAGTCTTTCTGTGTTGTTGTTGTTGTTAGGTGTCATCCAGTTGGGTCTGACTTATAGCCACCCTATGTACAGTAGAATGAAACACTTCCCGACACTGTGCCATACCCAGCACTATTGTCAATACTTCTCTGCTATTCATAGGGTTCTTAATCAAAGATTGTTTTGGGAGTGTATTGCCAGGTCTTTCTCCCATGTCTATCCATGAAATAGCACAAATTATTTAGGTCCTAATTAATGCCTCCTAATAATATTTTATTATTTTTTACTTATGTACCTTGAGTATTTTTTAAAAAATGTGTTATTATGTACTTTATAAAGTATGTTAAATGAGTTTCTTTTTTTATAATTGTTATAATTTTTGTAACTTGCTGGTATATGCAAATATACTAGATTTTCAAATACTTGACCATACATTTGATTAGCAGGCAAAAACTTCTATTGATTTCCAATATTTTGTTTGTAGATTCTTTGGGGACCAATCGTTTATGATTAATGATGGTTTTACTTCTTTATTTCTGATCTGTCTGTCTTTATCTTTCTTAACTTGTGTTGGCCAGGATTGTCAGTGTAGAAACAGAATGGGTAAGAGCAGGCATCCTTTTCTTATGTTTTTCTTTTAAGGGGAATGATCTTGACTTCTTGTATTTCCTTTAAAATGACGTGTCTACAAGAAGAAAAATGTCCCATAGATTTTTGCTACTTAATCCTTTTTATGAGTTTTTATTAGTAATTTTTTAGTAAATGCACAAATTAATGAGTTTCATTATGACATTTCCATACATGCATATCATTTTGCACATGGGCTAGTTAATCTTAACTGAGGCTTTTTTTTTTTTTTTTTTGTATTCTTAGTTTAGTAAGAGTTATGATGAGCAAAGGAATTTGCCAAATGCTTTTCCTATGTCTATTGGTTTGAGAGGTGCCATTGAGTTGAGTCTGACTCATAGCAATCCTATGTACAATGGAATGGAATACTCCCTGACTCTGTGCCATGCCCGGTATTATGTCTGTGCTTCTTTGCTATTCTTAGGGTTTTTGATGGCTGATTATTTTGGTATTGTTTTTGGTAGTGGGCGACCAGATCCTTCTCCCATTTTTGCAGTGGGGATTGAACCCAGGGCCTCACAGTGTGCAGAGCAGCACTCTACCAGCTGAGCTAAACCCCAGTCCCTATGTCTATTGAGATGCTCGTATTTTTATCCTTTAATTTGTTGGGATTACAGGTTTGCTCTACTGAGTCCAGCCTAAATTTCTGTATTTTATAAATTATCCAGGCTCAGGTATTCTGTCATAGCAACACAAAACAGACTAAGATAAACCTGTAGATGACTTTGGGGGAAAGAGGGCTGGAAAAGCTGAGTCACTGTCAGGATACAGGAGGAAGCAGGTAGAACCTCGGATTGCCAGGACTCTGCCTCGGAGGCCCTTTCTATTTCTGAGATTCTGTGATGACATATATATAGCCCTTGATTCAAATCAAGATGTGGTTATATCCCACTGCTTGCTTGCTACAAGACCAGCATCCTAAACATCCATGAGTTTCTTCTTCCAGCAAGAGGCTCCACCCTTGGCAAATGGCTTGAGGGTGGCAGATTGCTTAAGGCCCAGTTAAGGATGTATTAGGTTTTCTGTACAAATTACAACAAATAATTGAGTTTCTCAGACAGAAGCCAAAAACTTAGGACAACAGAGGAACTTGTCCTGGAGTATTTGAGGAAGAAGAAAGAGATAAGTGTTTTTTTTTTTTTCTCTCCCCTTAAATCAATTAACAATTTGTGGTATGGGAGAGGCCATTTAAAATACATAATGATCTTTGTGTTCCAGGAAGGCACAAAGATAAAGGGAAGGTTCTAGTGGCTCCCAAGTGGGTGGGGAAGAGCCTCCTCTGAGAGGGTGTGGCCTGGTCCTCAGCAACCCCTTCTATCTCAGAACAGAAGCCTGGAATGGAGGGCCAGTGGATCAAAAGCAGGGATTGCCTGGTCCAACTCACACCGGCCAAATGCCTTTCCCCACCAGTACTATCTGAGCTAAAAGGGTTCCAGCCCATGAAACCCAGGACAAACTCAGCCAGAAATTCTGGAAACTTCCCTCTGTCAGGAGCTCACAGGGAAAGTCCTAGAGGAGGTGCCTGTCCCCACAGCCCCTCCCAGCTGTGGAAGTTCACACTTCCACTTTGGGGTTTGAGGGCTGATTCTCCTTGGGTTGTTCATGGAGGAAGGCAATGTGGGTCAAAGAGCACTGGGCTGGGAGTCAGAGGATAAAGGGTAAGCATGGGCTGGTCCATTCTCTGGCTGTATGGCCTATAGCAAGTGACTTTCCTGAGAATTGGCTTCTTCCTTTGCAAATTGGGAATAAACCTGCCTACTCTCACTGACTTACCACTCACTGTGCTGCATCAGGCTCTGATGAGATCATGTCTATGAGAATTCCCTGAGAGTGGTAAAGCACAGCAGGAGTAGACATTCACCCAACAGACACCTTCCTACATTGCCAGCCTTACCACCATTTTACTTCCCCTGTGTTCAGTATTCCAGCCACACAGACCACCTTTCAGTTTCTTATAGGTTGCTCCCTTCTACCTCTGGACCTTTGCACACGCTACTGTCATGGCCTAAAGTGCTTCTCCATGCATTGCTTGGTCTTACTCCTATTCATTACACAGAACTCAGCTCAGTTGGCACCTCTTTAGGGAATTCATCTCTGACCACAGTCTACTTCTCATCCTTATCCATTTAGGTTGGAATCCTCTCTTCCACCCATGCCTCCACAGCACCCTGGACCTTACTCTGATCTCAGTTTGCAATTAACATATTGGTTCTTGTCAACAGACCAACCATAAACTCCAGGTGGGCAGAGAAGGATGTATTTTTGTTTACCTCTGTATCCCTGCAGCTCAGCCCAGATGCCATGTCAACATTAGCGGCATCATTGTAGGTCCAGGAATGGAGGTAGTAGGGACTCTGGACTTAGGTGGCTGGATGAGGATCTTCAGAGTGAGGAAACCCAGGAAGACAAGTGTCCTCTCTGAACAAACCCAACATTTGTACCTTTTTGTCTCCTCCCCTTAAGCCAAGCTGTGTGGGACTAGGTGAGGTCCTGTTGGTGTCTCTATATATTGAATACAACAAATCACAGCAACTCATTATTATTAGTGGTAGTCAGAGGAAGTCTCTCTGTACCTGCCAGAGGGGCAATTAGCTCTGGGAGTAGAGACCAGCAGCTGGAGTGGGAAGAGGGCTTCTGGACAAAGCGTACAAGATGTGTTACTAGATGCTATTCTGTCTGGAGCTTGGCTTGGGAGACTTGAATTATTAATAAAAATTCTAGGAAGCCCAGGAACTTTTATCCAATTAAGGGAAAAGAAATTCCAAGTGGGCTTTTAAGCGCCATTATTTTTCATTTATTTTTTTCAGTTTGAAGCTTTATATTGATGTGCAATATTCATAGAGAAAGTACACAGATCCTGAGCAGGCAGTTCAATACAGCTTTACAAGTTAAATATCCCCTCTTGTCCCCAGCATCCAGGTTAAGAAACAGAACACCATAATATCCCAGAAGCTCCCCTCATGCTCCTTCTAGCCACCCCTGCCAAGAGGGATGGCTTTCCTGACTTCTACTAGCATAGATTAGTTCTGCCTACATTTGTATTCTATGTACCATAAATTGGGTGATATTTTCTTGAGTCTGGCTTCTTACACTCTATGTTGTATTTGTGAGCTTTATGCATACTGCTATATGTGGTTACAGGTCAATCTCATTACTGTATAATAATCCATTACATGTACATCACAGTAGTTGCTTTTACCCACAGAGAATATATTTTCCAAGACTCCCCGTGGATGTCTGAGACCATGAGGAATACCGAGCTTTATAAATACTATGCCATTCCTTGTTGTTGTTGTTAGGTGCCATCAAGTCAGTGTCCAACTCATAGGGACCCTATGTACAACAGGTGAAACAGTATTGTCAGTGCTTCTCTGCTATTCATAGTGTTTTCAACAGTGGATTGATTTTTAGGAATGGATTGCCGGGTCCTTCTCCCATGCCATTCCCTATACCTATGATTAAGTTTGAGTTATAAACAAGGCACATTAAGAGATTACAACAATAAATAGTAGCAACATAGAGCAATTCTAACCATATACAATAATAACAATTAATTAAGACATGAATTATTTATGGAATTTTCCATTTAAAATTTCAGATTGCAGTTTTCCATGGGCAAGTGAACTTGCAGGGAGTGAAACTGTGGATAAGGGGGTAATGACTTTACCACAATTTATTTCTCCATTCTACTGTTGAAGGACATTTGGGCAGTTTCCAGGTTTGGGTTATTACAAACAGAAGCACCACTATATTTGGTTCTTCTTAAAGTGGTATTAAGAGGTAAATCCACACCAGGCACAGTGGTTCACACCTATAATCCCAGCCACTCAGGAGACGGAGGCAGGAGGATCATTTGTTCAAGGCCAGAGGCAGCTGGTGCCACTGAGT
>VMDO01005832.1:0-107172 GCA_007922755.1 Pedetes capensis | reverse complement strand
AAATTATTTTGTATACATATTTTTGAGCTTTACAGTGTATCTACCATTGCAACAGGAGCACAAAAGAACTGAGAAACATTTTTTGTGTCTTCATAGGACTAGCAATATTTCCTGGGTGCTAGAATTAATAAATGTCATCAATATTGCTAGATAACATAAAGATGAAAATAGTATTAGGTCAATAAATAGAGGAGAAGTTAAAAGAAAAGGTTAATTTGGGCTCAGTAGTGTGCTCATAATATCCTCAAGGAGATATTGGATTATTTCACTCCATTTTACATATGGGAAAACTGAGCATCAGAGAGGCTGAGTGAATTTTCACCATAGGATTTAACTCTAAAGTTTATCTCTTTTTTCTTTTGTCACCATGTTAGGGACAGCTGGAGGTGGTACTTAACCTGGATTCCCCCCCCCCCAAAAAAAAAGTGTTTAGTTGAAGTAAATAGAAGGCAAGGTCAGCAACAGAAGCTCAGTGCAGGAATAAATATGGTAGACTAGAAGGCTTGCCTGATGAGCCAGAAGTATTTGGGCTGGAAACAGAAGCCATGCACCCTCAAATAGCCAGTTCATTATGTGTTAGATTCCACAGCAGGGCAAATGCATATTTGAATGGTAATTTAGGAAGATATCTTTAGTAGGCAATGATAGAGGAGCGTGGGAAAAGCAGGCTGTAATTAGGAAGTTCGCTTTTGTAGAAAAAATTGTAGAGAAAATACTGCATTGAATACAGGGTTAGAACAAAACACCTCTTTCTATTCTTCTGAACTCTGGGCTTTAGTGGTATATATTCCTTGTCTCTGTGCATGCCCCATGTTCTCCCCAGCTACCTTAATGTGCTTGCATAGCTACCATTTGTAATTATGCTCAACAACAGAATAATTTGCAAGGGCTTATTTATTACATGTGTATTACTGTTCTTTTCTACCAGAATATAAGTAACCATGAAAAAAAATTTTATTTTGCTCATTCTAGCACCTTTGGATCTTGACCATTTCTTGGCACATAATAGGGGCTTTAGAAGTGTGTGCTTTTGAGTTTTTATCATCTTTTCTTTAATTCATTGTAATATCTTTCAGATTTAGCATGTGGACATATTTACATGGCGGGATTAGAAATAGATATTATCCAGTGCATATCAAAGGTGTTTATGGCAGCATTATGTACTGGTATGTAAGTAAGTTTCAAATGATGGTGGCCTAATTCCAATTACTCAGAAGCTGATTAGTTTGTGAATTGTCCACCAGACCCCCTGCTTCTCTTCCATCTAACTGCTGCCAACTTTTGGTTAATTCTGTGCTTATTAACACTTCCTGTAGAGCTTGGGCAAGGCTGAGGGTGTGACCTTTCAGTCTGTCCATTTTGCTGCTCATTAACAGTCTTGGGGATGGTTTGATGGGATAGAAATTAGAATATTTTGTATTATGAATATCAAATGAATATTTTATATTATTTTGTACGGATTTTATTTATTGATGTTTTTAGTCCTCCTTTACACATGATCTATTTGAAAGTGGATGTGCAATGTGAATGTAATATACACAGTATTCTCTCTGATCATGAATATTTGCTGGCACAATCATACATATGGATTATAGTGGGAATAGGTCTTTGAATCTAAAAGTTAAATTCCACACAATTGTCATGACTGGTATTCAATATGATAGTGTCTCTTTGATGTCTTTTAATGTTCAAAGGTATAAACAACTTACATAATTTTATACATAAATATTTGTTTTAATTAAGATGAGTTACTCATATTTTAAGGAGAGCCACACCATATTTTAATGACTGAATTTGCCCACAAACCTATTTACAGGTAACGGAGATCCCATGTTGTATGACAAATTGTAAAAAATTGCAAAATAATGTGGAAATAGGCATATCAGCAGATGGATTGTAAATTATAGCCTTAGAAATGAAGAAACAGCATAAAGAAAATAAATTGTAACTACAATAATCCATTAAGACCCTGCATGATGCCTTACTCCTATAATCTCAGTGTCTCTGGAGATGGAGGCAGGAGGATCACAAGTTGGAGGCCACAGGCAGGCTGTGTAACTTAGCAAGACCCTGTCTCAAGATGGAAAATAAAAAGGGGGTTGGTGGTGCAGCTCAGTGATAGGGTGCTGGCAAGGTCTTAAGTTCAGCCCCTCAGTACCTAAAAAAAAAAAAAAAAAAAAAAAAAAAAAAAAAAACTAAAAAAAAAAAAACTGGATGTGGTGGCACACATTTGTAATTTCAACACTTGGGAGGCTGAGGCAGGAGGATTGTGAATCTGACGGTCTACACAGTAAGATCCTGTCTAAAAAATATCCATTAAGGTAGGGGTGAGGCATCAATCAAGGACAGACACATTTAACTGTGTAGACAGTTAAATCAGGTGCTGTGGCACACATCTGTAATCCTAGCAGCTAGGGAGGCCGAGGCAGGAAGATCTCGAGTTAGAGGCCATAGGCAGCCTGTAGAACTTAGTTAGACCCTGTCTCAAAAAAAAAAAAAAAAAAAGTATGGGTAATTTGCTGCAGGATTGATTGGACTTAATTATACTCAATAGTTGCATTTTTAAAAGGAAAAGCAATAAAAATGCTCATTTGTGTAGACATACCCAATTATTTGATGAAGTCTTCTTCATATAGTATGAACTATGGCTTTGATTCTAATTTTGGATTTTCTACATAAAAATTAATTATTTCAATTTTGCTTAGTGTTTATACAGTGACAAAATCAAGGATTATATAGGTACAGAGATGAAACCATAGTCTTTCATTTTGAACTTAGGGGAAAATACAGAAGGAAAAACATAGTCAATTATTTATCTTTTCTGAAAAATAACTCCTATAGATTTAGGCTTAAAATTTTGTTGATTGCACAGCAAAATAATATGGATGAAAATTGTCAGTATGGTTTGACCAAAGGGACAAAATTATAAAATATTTGTAAAGATATTTTATTGCCTTTGATCATTGAGCATCATTTGAATTAGCCTTAAGTTGTCACTAATGAGTAAAATTAGATCACGTCTCCATTTTTCTTAATGGAGTATATTTCTTAGTGTAACAAAAATATACTTGCCTCAAGTTATGTTATCTTTTACCCCATAAGTTTTCAAGAGCTAAAGTGCAGTTGGTGAAGCTATTATTAATCAGATTATGTAGTCTCTTCAAAGTTTGCATAGAATAAGGTGAGATATAAATAAATGTTGTTAGGTGCCGTCAAGTCGGTATCGGACTCATAGGGACCCTCAGAGGGTGCCTGCAGCTATAGCCCTGTGGCATCTGATCCCGTCAGATCTCGGAAGCTAAGCAGGATCGGGCCTGGTTAGTACCTGGATGGGAGACCGCCTGGGAACACCAGAAGCTGTAGGCTTGGGAGAAGGACCTGGCAACCCCCTCCCAAAAATCAATCTGCCATTGAAAACCCTATGAACAGAAGAGAAGCACTGACAATAGTGTTTCCCCTGTTGCACAGAGGGTCGCTATGAGTTGGATACCAACTCGATGGCACCTAACAACAACAACAACAACAATAAATAAATACATGTATAAACAAATAGGGGCTGGGGTTTAGCTCAGTTGGTAGAGTGCTCCACACTCTCTGAAGACCAGGGTTCAATCCCCAGCACCACAAAAACGGGAGAAGGACATGGCAATCCACTCCTGAAGCAATCTCAAAACAATGAGCCATTGAAAACCCTATGAGGGTCACTATGAGTCAGACCCAACTTGATGGCACCTAACAACAACAACAACAACAACAACAACAACAACATAAACAAATAAGTTTACTAATGCTGGAATTCCTAATTTTTAGTGTGATGATGCTGTTTTATTTCTGTCAGCTGCTTGATAGCATACTATCATCATAACTGAGATTTGTGCTAAAAATCCTAAGAGCTGGGCACAGTGGCCCATGCTTGTAAACCCAGTAACCTAGGAAGGCGGAGGCAGGAGGATCATAGGTTTGAGGCCAGAGGCAGCCTGTGAAACTTAGCGAGACTCTGTCCCAAAATAAAAAGTAAAAAATGGTCTATGGTTGCAGCTCAGTGGCAGAGCGCTTACAAGGTACATGTGAGGCCCTGGGTTCAACCTCTGAGTACTGAAAAAAAAATTCTAAGGGAGGAGACATGCTTTCAGCACAATAAGTGTTTCATTTGAAGTGTCCTTTGGCCATTTAAAAACTTGTCAGTGAGGCGTTTGTATACCAGTGGCTTATTGACGTGTTTTTTAATTTTCCATTTTGTGCTCATTCACAGAGAGTTGTAAATAGATCTGGTATTTGCCTGCTACACACTAGCATCAGTTGTTTATAGGTGGCATCTGTTCTGATGAATCCATGCCAAAGACATTCTAGCTGTTATATATTTGGAATATCATCCTAGCTGAAATATAATCCTACTGGCTCACGTGAATGAAAACAAGAATTCTGCCAGCTAGAAAGCAAATGATTTCTTTTAAATTAAGGATTACTTGTTCCACTTTGAAAATAGGCCCTGTGGTTTATACATTCTTAGGAGTACATGTCATAAATATGTGATCATGATAATAAAGCAATACAAAGACATATAATTTCTTTAATGGTGTGGGGCATAGATGTCTTTGCAGAGATTAAATGGAGCAGTGGGCAGCCTCCAAATGGAAGACCTCATAACAATGAGCTGGTCCTTGTCCACCTACACAATGAGGAAGCTGTAAGTACCAGGAGGGCCCCAGTTCCACCTTCACAGAGACATTACATCCTTCAGAGAACTCCTCCCAAATACACAGGGACTGAGGCAAGGTGCCTGCTGCCTCCAGGTGCAGAAACAAAACACGTTCTCCGGTCACTTCTCTACTGCTGTGTGAAACCCAGATCCATCCTCCTTAGCTGGCCCATTCTTCAGGTCTGTGGGAAACTCTCCTGGATTGGATAATGAGTTTTACTACTTAGCTTGGATCGTCTGTTTTGATGATGTTACCAAGATAAAATACTAAAGCACAAATTGAGAAGATAAGTTTCACTTTATCATACTCTGATGCTGTGTGCTGTTAGGGAACTAATGCTAGCTATTTGTAGGAAACTGGTTTTTTAGTGACAAAGTCAAAGGATATATTTCTGGAGACTCAGAAAGATGTGTTGGTATTCTACCAATGTTTGCCCACCACTAGAGGGTATCTAAGTAAAGTTCTCCATTTCAGACAAAGTCTTGTTCTGGTCATTGATGTGGTGAGAAAGTACTAAAACATATGTGTTTATGCACTAGTATTTCACTTCTCTTTCACGATAATAGAATTAGGGAGGAAATGTTCTCAAGCTGTAAGTAAAAATTTAAGAACTTAGACATTCTAGACTTTACATTCGTGATTGACATGTACTGATTCCTTCTGCAGTCCCATTATGGGACCTTCAGCAATCTATAGTACATGTGGAATGATTAAATTGTCCTTTTATTTACTTATTAAAGCACAGGGTTTGGAATGTAATGCTTTTCTTTCTTTTCTAGGGATAATTCCCCATCATTCTGAATGTAGACACACTGATGTGACCCTTTTATTGTTTTCAATGAAATGTGATGTAAAGTGATATAAGTCTCTTCTGGATTGTTGTTGTTGTTAGGCGCCATCAAACCATGTCTGAATCATAGTGACCCTCAGAGGGTTTTCAATGGCTGATTGTTTCAGTATTACCTTGGGAGTGGATTGCTGTGTCTTTCTCCCATTTTTTTTTGTGGTGCTGGGAATCAAACCCAGGACCTCAGAGTCTGCAGAGCAGCGCTCTACCAACTGAGCGAAAACCCAACCCAGTCTTCTGGATAGGGGGATGGAAATAATAGATCGGACCCAAGTTTCCAAGTTCTCTCTGAAGGTAATGGAAGCACATGACAAGACGGAAGCTCTTTGAGCCAGGGTTCCTGAGTAACTGTATTGAGCAGTAGTGCTGAACTGTAATGTGAGCATGAAACAAATTTTTATATGTTAAACTATTGGTGAATGTTTGTTACTGTAGCATAACCTAGGTTAACCTAACTAATACAAGACATTTTTATCTTACATTTAAACTTCTGAGATATTATGTCTCATAAACATTTCAGGAGCAATACTTTGCTGACTAACATTTCCATGAAACCCCTTTTCCAAAAGTTGTAAAAATTTTTCCTTTTTTATGCATACATTGAAAATATCTATGAATTATGCTTCAATTTTTATGTTGTGTACCTAGAGGAGAATCTTCCCCAAAATCTGTATGTTAAATTCTAAAGTTAAAATGGAGTGTGTCTATATATTTCTTCAAGGAGTCACTTGTTTTTTTCTGACTTTTTTTTTTTTTAAATGATGTGCTAACTCTGCTTTCCATCAGTCCCCTACTTCAGTAGTTCCTGGTTACACCCATTTTTGCACAATTACAAAAGGAACACAAGCAACAATAATTTTGAAATTCATTACAATGCCAAGGTTTATATGCTCCCATTAAGCATTAATTGGTGGTTGATGGCTATTGCTATTTTTAACACCATTAGTTCATAGCAATATAATTAGTAACGCTAAGTACAGGAACCACATTAATAGCATTACTAATTGTAAATCTGGAGATAGAAACACAACATGACTGGTTAATTTCCAGACAATATCTCATGATAATTAGCTGTAGGACATTTGTGCTGAACTAGAAAGGTAAATAATTTAAATTATTTGACAATGTTTTTGTAGCTTGCAATACCATCCTTTAATGTATGGATTGTATCCCACCTTCTGATGTTAACATTTCTTCTTTTCCTTTCATATTCCTTTTTACCATATGCTAAGCAATTATTCACTTGTCTTTGTCAAGAAAAATACTCATTTTAAAGCAAATTTTATCATTCCATACCCAAGTTGTGAAAAGGAAGTATCTTAAATGACTTACTGCTTTTAGTATATTGCATTGGATCCCAATGTTTAGCACAAAACCTCCTAATCACCTTTGATATGCTTACTTTCTTTCACAATTTCTCTAGCCAATGTTATAAATCTTTTCAAATGAAGTTTCATGATAATAGAATTAAGGGAGAAATGTGCTCAAGCTACATAAGTAAAAATTTAAAAACCTAGGCATTCTAAATGTTATATTCATGTTTGACCTGTACTGATTCCTTTGGCTGTCACATATATGACCTTCAACCATCTATTATTCAGTGCCATAGTATATATAAATATGTGGAATGATTTATTAAACCGTCCTTTATTTGCTTATTAAAGGACAGGGGGCTTGGAATATAATTTTCTAATATTTTTCTTTTCTTTACAGAAGAATTTTGGTGATATATATATGGGGTGGAGTGAGAGAGATGAAGGGATTAGGAAAAATAAGAAACAATAATATAGTAAGAATCATTGCATTAAAAATCATAAAATAGATTATTTAATTTTATATTCATCTTTCTAATATCACTTTTCAGTTAAGCTGCAAAGCTCTTCAGAGACAATATTGACAATTTACCATATCTGGCATATCTTTTTGTTTTGCGTTTGGGTTTTGAATGAACTAGACTACACTTGAAAACACCAATTTTCCTTTCTTGACTTGGTATTCCTTATCCTTTTCACATCTGAGAGTTTCCATTTATGTCTTGCTGCTTCATTGATAAGAAGAGAAACAACCAAAGTTGAGGATTTCAGCATGCAGAAACTGTACATGTCAGTAGATTCTATGATCTGTGGTTGGACAACATCAGTAGAAATAAGTCGAATTAGTGTTGAGTATTAATGCAAACTCACGTGCTTTTGACACAATGGGACAAGAGGTGAAGAGAATGACGCCTAGTTGGTCCAGATCCTTAGGGAGTTGATTTTCCATGTTTGCATTTGAGGAGTTTGTGAACATTAGCTTTCTTCTTTTTCTCAAGCTTTCAACTCATAGCAGAGCATGCTTTAACATGTCAAAATGTGCAGCGGTATTATTTAGTTGTAATTAGTTAATGATGATATCGTTCCTTTTGGCAGGGAATGTCTTTGCTGATGAAACAGACTTCCAGTCACTTAAAAAAAAATACCCATAGAAAACAATAGGAGAAAAAACTCTGGGAAGGCATGTGAGGATTCTTGATTTTCTATCACATTAGCACATTAATGTGTGGTGAGTTTAAAGAAGGGCATGAATAAGCTCCTAGAATGTACTGTTGGTAATATTGACTTTTATGGGCAATTTAATTTTAAGTCTATAGTAAAGATTTCTGGGCCTGGGATTTAGCTCAGTTGGTAGAGTGCTGCTCTGCAGTCTCTGAGGTCCCGAGTTTGATTCCCAGCACCATAAAAATGGGAGAAGGATGTGGCAATCCACTCCCAAGGCAATCCTGAAGCAATCAGCCATGAAAACCCTATGAGCCGTAGCCCTGAGGCATCCGATCCCAGCAGATATCAGAAGCTAAGCAGGGTTGGGCCTGGTTAGTACTTGGATAGGAGACTGCCTGGGAATACCAGATACTGTAGGCTTGGGAGATGGCCCGGGCAAACCACTCCCAAAAATCAATCTGCCATTGAAAACCCTATGAACAGCAGAGAAGCACTGACAATAGTGTTTCGCCTGTTGTATGTAAGGTCACTATGAGTCAGATACTGACTCAATGGCAAACAACAACAACAACAATATATGATTTAACACAGTGCTACTTTTCCAAAGATGGAGTATGAAGATGATACTTGTTCAATAAAACAATGCAAGAGAATAAACAATTTCATCCTTTTGGGGATGGGGAAGGTCAGTAGAAACAGTACCATTGGTTTCTTTGCTTTTACCAAGTAGTCATTTTTAAAGTGAAAGGTGATAAGTAATGAGTTGCTACTAATTAGTGAAAAGGTTGAGGTTTAGTTCAGTTGATAGAGCACTGTTCTGAGCTCTTTGAGGATATGGGCTTGATCCCCAGTGCCGCAAAAATGAGAGAAAGACCTGGCAGCCCACTTCAGGAACCAGCAGCCATTGAAAACCCTGTAAGTAGCAGAGAAGCACTGACATCATGCCAGGCATGGCACAGTGTCAGGGAGTGTTTCTGTTGTGCACAGGGTCACTATGAGCCAGACTGGACTTGGTGGCACCTAACAACAACAATAAGAATTAATGAATATATTGAATAGGTGAGAGGAAGAAGATCATTTCAACTTAATGATAAAATTAATACTTTTCTTCTGTTCCTGAAAATAGAATCAGAGGAATGAAACTTAAGAAGTTTGTAACATTATCCAATTGATTTTATTTTGGTCTTGCAATTTGGGAACCGGAAGAGAGTGCCATTTCCTTCCTCCCTCCTTCTTGTACGCTTTGGATGGTGATGCTGACCTGGCCTGGAAATCTAAGGCACGTAGCCGAGAGCAGGTGATGGCTTATTGTGGAGAGTCATGCCATCTGCCCTAGAGAGCATAAGTTTCCAGAAAGCCTGAGGTTTCCAGGATAATATATAAGGCAGCAAAAACCATAGTAAGTGTGTCTGAATCACCGTGGGAACAAGTTACATGTGTAATGAAGGCATGCTCTTTGTGACTTGAGAAGGACTGGACCGTGAAATGAGACAATATTTAGAATTCTAACAGCCACGCACCATCTGAAGTAGCTGCATGCAAAGCTGCAGCCTCTGAGTGATGCTCTGGCAAACACCAAGGGGACAGTATTTTGTTGTTCCAGATCTTTATTTATCTACCAGCAGATGTCCCTATAAGGCAGTAATATCTTACAGCTAGAACTGCTGATTATGAAAATCAGAAACTGAACCACGCATCATATGTCCAAAGATTAATGGGATTAAATCCACCATGTACTTCAAAATGTTTCCAGAGGTAGATAAAATGCAGCAGAGTGCAGAAAAGTAAGTTTAATGCGCTCTTGAAAACTGCATGGAACAAAATTCTTTCTTTCTTTTCTTTCTTATTCTAGAAGTCTCCAACTTTTATCAGCACTGAAGCAACTTCCTAAAATAAAATTCTTGGTCTGCTCTGTGTTAACAGTTACATTTTAAGTATCCATTGAATGGAAAGAGCACTCAAGGTCTAAAAGCTACTCTGAATTCAGTAAAATATTTCTTTAAATTAGCATTTATAACTAAGAATATGCTCTTCAGACATTTAGAAAGAAATGACAAAAGTTGTTGTACCTTTGTGAGACACATGACTCAACTTGCAGATGATTCAAAATGCAAATAAAGATTTAGGGATGCTAGTGATAACTCTGATGCTATCCAGGACGTCTGTCACTAAAAGTTATGAAACAGCATTTTTTCCAGTCTATATTTTTCAGTCCTTACTGATCTGCTTTGGGAGAAGGACCTGGCAACCCCCTCCCAAAAATCAATCTGCCATTGAAAACCCTATGAACAGCAGAGAAGCACTGACAATAGTGTTTCCCCTGTTGTACAGAGGGTCGCTATGAGTCGGATACCGACTCAAGGGCACCTAACAACAACAACAACAACAACTGATCTGCTACATCCTGATGGGTAGAAAACAGTGCAGAGAAAAATTGCTTCAAATGAATAAAATCTGGCTTACAAAGTGATTCCTTATCTGAAAAAAAAAAACCTGAAGTACAAAATGAATATCAATACTGATTAGTATTGCTATTTTTTAGAATGAAATGAGTTGATTTGATTTCCTTTTCTTATGAGAGGCAAAAGTTATAGAGGGCAGAGAACTGACCTACAGGTAATAAAAAAATGAGGAATTGTGAAGCTACACAAACTTACATCTATCTTTCTAGCAGTGTGCAAGTTATTCAGCATTTTTCATGTATGTGTCCTCATTTGAGAATGAAGTAGAAGTCTCCCAGGCTTGGTACAGCACTGAATAAAAATTTATGACCATAGTGGCTAAGTATGGGAACTCAATAAATGCTGCTTTCCTTTTATCATATTCCTTAATCAGTTTCTTTTACATTTTATGATCTTGGTAAGTATTAGTTCCCCTACTTTTCAGGAGATGGTGCAGTTATTTTCTGTTCTGGGAATTAGAAAAATGGATCATGGCCATGGAAAAGGTAACATTAGTGCTGGACCTAGAAGGAGTTTTTCCAGGCAAAAACAAAATAAGAAAAATTTTCAAAAATATTTTTAATTGGAGAAATACCTACAACACTTCAAAACAAGAGTTAGAACAGAAAGAGAAATTCTATTGCTGAGCTTCTTGTTTTCATGGATTTCATACATGGTAGGGTTCTTTGTTGCCAATATGCATGCCTTGTATGTCCACACCTACCTGGCACATATTCTTGGACAACCATTTCTCTCCATGAAAAGTAATTTTAAGTACCATTTTATAGTGCTTCAACAGGCACTAAGTTATAGTTAGATAACAGAAATAAGTTCTGGTGTTCTATATTTCAGTTGGTAACTACAGAAAATAACACACTGTACATATACATATATACAAACATGTATATATACATACATACATGTATATACATGCATATATATATGTATATATACATACTTTCATACTTTTTTTTTGTGGTCCTGGGGGTTGAACCCAGGGCCTCGCACCTGCATGCTTTGCAAGTGCTGGACCACTAAGCTTCACCCCCAGCCCTTCTTTTTTTTTTTTTTTTTTTTTTTTACTTTTTGATACAGGGTCTCACTAAGTTACACAGACTATTGCTGGTCTCAAACTTGCTATCCTCCCACCTCTGCCTCCTGAGCCACTGGGATTACAAGTGTGCGCCACCACCCCAGGTGCTCACACTGTATATTTTTAAAAAGCTACAAGAAAGGATTTTGAACATTTTTGCCACAAAGAAGTGATAAATGTTGGAGAAACTAGGTATGTTTACCCTAACTTGAACATTATAAAATGTGTATATGTATCAAAACAGCACATGGTATCCCATAAACATGTACAAGTTTTAATGTGTCAACTGAAAAAAATTTAAAAGACTATTTTATGTCAAATGGAGTAGTATATATTTTTAAGAAAAACATAATTATTAAAATAAAACTCTTGGTAGCACTGAAAAGTTTGAAAGACATCACCTCAAAATATGCTGCTACTCCAACATGTACATTATTCTAAATTAAAGAACTTTGAAAAAGAGTAGATGCAAAAAGGGCCCTCACCTTCCCCTTCCCCTGCCCCTGTCTTTTTCCTCCTCCTCCTCCCCCTCCTCTTCTTCTTCTTCTCTGGCAGTAGGAAATAAAACTCCCATGTAGAATGTGGATGGATTCATTAGGAAGCTGTTGCTTATTATAGATATGTTTAGGTTGTTTATATCTTCTTGGTTCACTTTTGATAGGTCATCTGTATCTAGATATTTATCCATCTCTTCTGCATTTTCCAACATATTAGAATATAAGTTTTCAAAAATATTCCCCAATGTTGCTCTGGATTTTAGTTGTGTCTGTTGCAACATCCCCCTTTTCATGTCTAATTTTATGAATTTGGATGTTCTCTTTCTTTTGGTTGTCTTGGCTAAAGGTTTGCCAGTCTTGTTTATCTTTTTGAAGAACCAGCTCATTGCTTCATTTATCCTTTGTGTTATTCTTTTAGTCTTCTTTTCATTAATTTCCACCTTAATTTTTACTATTTCTTTCCTTCCAATAATTTCAGGCTTGGCTTTTCTTGATTTCTTCAGACATACAGGTGCATGATTAGATAATTTATTTAAGATCTCTCTGAGTAGAAAGATCATACCTCAGTGTGATAAATGCTATATATGATAAACCTACAGCAAACATACTGAATGCAGAAAAAGTGAAAGAAAGTACTTCCTCTTAAATCAGGAATGAACAAGGATGTCCACTCTCTCTACTCTTATTCAATATAGTGCTTGAAATCTTGGCTGGAGTAATATGATAAGTAATAAGAAAAATAAATATGAAGGAGTACAAATAGAAAAGGAAGAAGTCAAATTATCCTTATTTTCAGGCAATATGATCCTATACTGAAGACTATAATGACTCTGCCCGAAGCCCTTGTTGTTTTTATTAGGTGCCATCGAATTGGGCCAAACTCATAGAGACCCTGTGTACAACAGTGCAAAACAGTCTCTGACAGTGTGCCATGCCCAGCACTATATTAGTGCTTCTTTGCTATCCATAGGGTTTTCAGTGGCTGATTGTTTTGGGATTGCTTTGGGAATGGATTATCACATCCTTCTCCCATTTTTTGTGGTGCTGGGGATTGAACCTAGGGCCTTAGTGAGCACAGTGCCGCACTCTACCAACTGAGCTAAACCCTAGCCCCCAGAAGCTTAGATCTGATAAATAGTTTCAGCAAAATAGTAGTATACGGAATTAATCATCATGTTCATAAATTCTTTGATGCTGTACAGCTTCTATGAGATTTCCACTGTTATCCTCAAGTGAGGACACATAAGCAAAAAATGTTGAATAACTTGCCCTATGTAGACTACTAGAAAGTAACAAGGTTAGAAATTTGAATTTGTTTAGCTTCAAATTTTACAATATTTTATTACATCTAGGTCAGTTCTCTGGCCTCCTTAGCCTTTGCCTTTCATAAGAAAATAAAAACAAGTCAACCCACTTCATTCTAAAAATAAAAATGTTAGTCAATATTGATATTGATTTTGTACTTCAGTATGGTTTTTCTTTCAATTAAGAAATCACTTTGTAAGCCAGTTTGTAGTTATTTGCAACAATGTTTCTCTATACCATTTTCTACCCATCAAGAAGTAGCATATCACCAAAAAACAAAAATACAGAATGGAGGAAACTGCTGCTTTACAACCTTCAGCCACAGACCAGTGGCTTTTCTATATATCAATAACAGAGAAAGAAACAAAGAAAATAATCCCATTCACAAGAGCTTCAAAAAATGATGAAACACTTAAGAATAAACCTAACCAATGTGGTAAAAGACTTCTACAATAAGAATTATAAAACACTGAAGAAAGAAATTGAAGAAACTCTAATATGGAAAGATCTCCCACATTCGTAGGTCAGCAGAATTAATATTATGAAAATGGCTATATTATCAAAAAAAATCTCAGATTCAATGCAATCCCCATCAAAATTCCAATGATAGTCTTAATAGGACTATAATAAAATATAAGAATTCCTGTGGTAACATAAAAAGACCCTGACTGGTCAAATCAATCCTGGTCAAAAAGAGCAATGCTGGTGGTATCACAATACCTGATTTCAAACTATACTACAGAATCATTGTAACAAAACAGCATGGAACTATCACAAAATAAGGCATGTAGACCAACGGAATACAATAGAGGACCCAGAAATAGACCCATCCAGCTATAGTCACTATATTCTTGACAAAGGTTGCATAACCCCATGTTGAAGAAAAGAATAGCCTCTTCAACAAACAGTGCTGGGAAAACTGGATATGTACATGTAGAAGACTGAAATTAGATCCCTACTTCACACTTTGTGCAAAAATCAACTCAAAACAGATCAAAGATCTTAATGTGAGACCTGAAGCTTTGAAACAACTAGACAAAAGCATATGGAAAACACTTCAAAATGTAAGCACAGGCAACAACTTCCTGAAAAGAACTCCAATAGCTCAGTAAATAGTAGCAAAAATTGATAAATAGGATTGTATGAAATTAAAAATCTGATTCACAGTTAAGAAAATAATTATTGGAGTGAGGAAAATATTTTTCCACTATTTGTCTGGCAGGGGATTAATATCCATTATATATAGAGAACTCAAAAAATCAAACACCAAAACAACAAATAATCCAATCAATAAATGAGCAACCAAATTGGACAGTTCTCAAAAGTAGTAGTACAAATAGCCAGTAAATACATTAAAAGATGTTCAACATTTTTAGTCACCAAGGAAATTCCAATCAAAACTGCACTGAGGTTCCATATCACTCCAGTCAGAAGGCTTATCTCAAGAAGACAAGCAATAAAAGCTGGCAAGGATGTAGGAAAGAAAAGAACCCTTATATGCTACTTGTAGGAATGTAGAATAGTCTAAGCACTATGGAAATCAGTACGGGGGTTCCTCCAAAAACTAAAAATGGAACTACTATATAATTCAGCTATACTACTTCTGGGTATATATCCCAAAAAATCAAAGGCAGCTTACTATAAGGTATCTGCACACCTGTGTTTATTTCTGCACTACTCACAGTAATCAAGTTATAGAATCAGCCTACAGGCCCATCATCAGATGAGTAGATAAAGAAAATGTGGTCTATGTACAAATGCAGCTTCATTCAGCCACAAGAAGAATGAAAGGATGCTATTGCAGGAAAATGGATGAGACTGGAGATCATGATGTTAAGAAAAATAAGCTAGACTTGGAAAGACAGCACATTTTCTCTCATCTGAGGAGTCTAGATTAAAACAAAAAGATATGAAGGTGGACAAACTTTTGGATGATGAGGGGGACCAATGGGAAGAGGGAGGTGGGGTAAGGAAGAGTAAGGGGGAAGTGAATAAGATTACAGTGTATGATGTACATGCACGAACATGTTACAATGAAACCCATTAGTTTGCACAATTACAATACCCTAATGAAGAACTTTTTACAAAATAAATAAACAAGTGAAAAGAGGCAATTTTATTGCAGTTATGGGTTGATAGTTTGATGTTATTGAATTGTGGTACTGGAGATGAATACCAAACATACCATGGACTGCCAAAAGAACCAACAGATCTGCCCTAGAAGAAGTGCAACCAGAGTGCTCCTTGGAAGCAATGGTGGCTAGACTGTGTCTTATGTATTTTGGACATGTTGCCAGGAGGGACCAATCCAGGGAGAAGGATATCATGTTCAGGAGAGTGACAGGTCAACAACAACAAAAAAAAGGAAAACCCTCAACTAGGTGGATTGACATGATGACTGCAATGATCAGCTTAAACATAGAAAAGATCATGTACCTTGCACAGAATTGAGGAGTGTTTCATTCTGTTGTACATAGGGTCACTATGAGTCAGACCCAAATCAATGGCACCCAACAACAACAAAGTTTAAACCTCTAGGAGGTTGAAATGTACACACTGCAAAGCCAGATAACAGGGTCAGTAAATACAAATGCCACTGGCACAGGTTTCCTGGTAGTAAAATGGAGAGGGAATTCTGAAGCTGAATACAATGAGCATCAGTGAACAAACCTTTCAATATCTTTTCCTTTAACTCTGACTGTTGTGGTTTTGGCTCTAGCCTGGCTAAGATTAGAGCCAGCCTACAGCATAACCAATTAAGCGATGGCACAAATGAAGGACTTTGGGAGATCTTCAGTTGGTGAAACAGGAAAGGTAAGGTTTATTAGGTGCTCCCCTGATGGGGTGCAAGGAGCAAGCAACCCTTATAGCACAGAGCTCTATGTGCTCTTTAAGTGCTGGCTCTAAGCCTGCAGCATGGAATGTTGCAGGCTGAGTGCTGGTACAGCTCAGCCTTAAAGGCACAGCCACAGCCACTGGTGTTCTGTGGAGGTCAGTTGATCTTGCCTCTCGCAGCTCGCCTTCTCTACCTCCCTCCTTCCCAAAGATGGGAGGAATTGGGAGGCTCTTCGTGGCTTGCTTGAGTCCTTCAGCTCTTTGGGGCCCCTGGTCTTGAGCATGCTGGCTTGCTTATAGATCTTGCTGGAGTTGGGAGCGCTGGTCCAGGTGATGGGGGTCAGGTGACAGTTGAAGGACGGTCAGAAAGGTGAGGGTGAAGGGGGTCTGGGAGCCCTGCTTATATAGGGTCCCAGAGGGATCATATGTTGGGATTCAGCCAATCAGGGCACACACCTGATAGGTACAGCAGGTAAACTGACATACCTGCCAGGTGGGGACAGTTATTACCCAAAAATGCTGACGGGAGCCAATCAAATTTAGGGTGGTTAGGGCAGGTCAGCCAGGCCAGGCGCCATCTTTGCTCACTCAATGGGAGGAGCTGGTTTGAGTGAGTGAGATGAGCCCTGGGGTCAACTAGGGGTCAGCCCCTCAGGCTGTTACGAGGGACCCCAGTTGTGAGATATGATTTTAAAAATCCCCAACATTTGACTACTAATTTCAAATCAAAATATATGTCAGTAAGTTCTAGAAACTCTTCATTACAATGAAGAAAACAAGAATATGATTAGCAAAATAATTGGAACATATGAGTTTGATGAGTTTGTAAAATACCTTTTCCCATGACTTTCTTCATTTTCTGTCAAATTCATATACACTTTTTGATATATGTTTCCTGAAGGTAGTCAAAAGGTTAACACACTAATGAATTCTTCATTATTCTTAAAGTGTTTCCCAATGACCCTTGTCTATAAACTATGATGTGGAGAGACAATGAATTTTCACTGACCATCTTAATCCAAGATATAATTTAGTTTACCCCAAAGAGTAATGTCTCACCTTGTTTCAGGGATTACACACACCCAGATTTGTGCATGTACACAATTGTGTGAATTTTTATCAAGAAGTGTTCCTAGTTTTCAATAGATTCTCAAAGTGGTCCAAGACTGCAAAAGGATTTTAAAAAATAACATACTGAAAGAGCTACATATTGTTCAAACACTTCCAATTATTTTATTCCTTTTTAATTCTTATTGGATATTTTTTAGGAGAAGTGAGTGGCTAGGTTACACTCTGCAGCCAAGGAAGGGCACAATCATGTTTTAATAATCCCCCAGAAAGGAGCAGGGAGAGGTAAAATGCCATGACAAGTGGAAGTGAAAGGAAAGAGAAAGACACAGCATGGGAAGTTCCACATGTTGAAGAGTGCATATGAAGGAAGTGGTTAGGGGAAGATAGGTTTCTGGTCATGGCTGGATGAGAAGGTGATAGTGCCTGGAATGAAGGTGAGAATAAGTGGCAGGGCATAAGAGTAATCTCAATGTAAATGATATAACATCATGAGTACAAAGTAAATTTAGGGGACTATAACCCAAATATTCATGAGTTTTACTACATATTAGTCAATCCTTGTAAGCTGATAAAAGTATAACCAAAAGTGATGCATAAACAAAGGTTGCATAATTAGAAAAGCCAATGTTATATTATTCTGTACCCACCCCCAACATTTACCAACAAAGGGAGAAAAAAGAAAGAATGTGGTTCAGTTGCCACAAGATGCAGATAGGATAAAACATGATAATTTTCTCAGAAGTCCTGCCCCTTTTTTGAGACAGGGTCTTACTATGTAGCCCAGGCTGTATTTGAACTCATGATCTTTCCTGTCTCAGCCTACTAAATGCCTAGTTCTCACTTGTTTTTAAAGTAGATAATTTACATTAAACATTTTGTCATAGGAAGTCACACTCAAATATTAGATATTTTTAGGAAAAGCTAACCAAAAAACTTTAATTTCTAAATGCAATGAAACCTATTACTAAAGGCTTTGAAATTAATATTATCCCACCACTAACACAAATGAAAGTACTATGGTAAATAAAAAATAAGTTGATAAATGAGGAAAAAGGAGATAGAAGCAAAAAAGCTTTGTACAAAAAATAATAATGGGAAGAAAGAAAATTAAAAATAAAGTCTTAAAATCTATGTGCCTCATACTTCCTTCTGAGGTTTTTGTATTATGTATTTTAGAAATTAACCTGGTCTTTACCTGTGGTGTACCATTAACAGTCCAAAAGAAATGGCATCTAAGCTCTGAGCTCTGAAGATGAAATAAGAGAAATGAGTCCAGAGATCAAACATCCATACTAAAGCAGCCTTCCAGAAAGGCTCTTCCAGAAAGATGTCTATTTAAAAGACACTCTTCATAGACTTCTCTACCCTCCACTTTCCTGTCACCACCCTCTGGTCCTCGGCAAAGTAAAGGAGTGAAGAAGGGTATATCACATTTGCCATTTTCTTCCACCATAAGATATTAAGATTCCTCTTGCCCTTCCATCCACCCTCAGCAGGCAAAGATATTTAGTCAGCCCTCCTCCTCCTCTTCTTCCCCCACCTTCTTCTTCTTGTAGTCCTCTGGATTTCAGTCCTTACCAAACATATCTCTGAAGAATGATTTAAAGCTTGAGCAGGCTTACTTCTTAACATGTATCCCTTTTATTTGAAATCCAAAATGGAAATGCAGATGAGAGTTTCCTTGTCTATCACCAGTTTTTAAACTGAGAGATGCTGGACCTCAGACATTTTCTGGATTTCTCTTCACACAGGTAATGAAAAACTCTGCACTCTGGAGGTTCTAGCAATAAGGTAATTGTGCCCACTAATTACAGGCCCCCCAAACTTTATAATGAAGGCAGATTCACCATTTTTACAGTGAGGTTGTGATATGGAGCAAATGCCAAGCTTTGTTTATAGGTGAGATGGGATGGTCTATTTGAGGATGTTTCATCTTCCCTCTATACCAGCCACAACAGGTATCTTGAGCCTTGATCCTAGAAGTGAACAATTGTCTTGGAAGCATGCTTGGAGCACCTGAAAGAACAGTCAGGTGCTATGGAATGGGACCTAGGAGGCAGGATATTTCCTAAAGAGGTGAGTTTTGCAATTCTGTTTCTAAGTGCTTGCTCAACACATCTACCTGGAACTTCAATTTCTGAATTTTCCAATCAAAGGCATCATGCTTCTCTGTTCTCTGTTATATCATCCTTCTTCCCGTAACTCAGGGTCCAACCTAAACAGTACACCTAGAGTTTCCTTTCTCTCTTTTCCCTGTTTCTGTAGATGCTATCATTCCTCAATATTTTAAAATATACTCTCTTCTTCACCAAGGCTTCCACCTTTGTGCAGGTCCTCCTCTCTTCTGGTTTTGAATTCTGTAATGGATCTCCCATCCAACAGTCTCCTTCCTTGTAGCCTTTATAATTAATCCAATTTCCTTGAAGTAATGTTCTATCATGAGCCTTCACTGATACTTGTCCATCCAGGGGATGGAGCTAAAATCCTCCTGCCACACTCACAGAAATGCATAAACACAGAGACCTAACCTTTGACTAGATTGAGAGATCCACTTCTAAGAACATAATATAGGGATGGAAAAATAGTCATTCTGCAGTGTCATGGCTGGCACACCCTCTCTTCACCAAAGGATAGAGGTTAGTGAATACCATCAATGATAAGTCATGTTGATATCGTGTGCCACCTAAGATGATGTGAGGAGAAGCACACTTTGCCTTTGCTGTGCTCTTCTCTAAGACCTACAACCTCAGAAACATGGAGGAAATTCTACCTTAATGACATGTGACAAAAACCTTGACCAGCAGCCGGGGACTCTTCCAAATTTTCCAAAGTTGTGAAAAACTAGAAACTGCCCCAGATGGGAGGAAACTGCTATAGTGTGGATCTCAAATGTCTTGAAAGGCCTGTGTGTTAAAAGTTTGGTCACCAGGATGGTGTTATTGGGAGGTGGTAGGACTCGAGGGGTGGAGTCTAATGGGAGGACGTTAGCTCATTGGTGCTGTAGCCTTGAACTGGACTGTGGGAACCCCTATGTTTTCCCCTTCTCTTGAATTGATTCTACCTTCTCCTTAATTGGTTTTAAGCAGATACAAAATGTTCTCTACTTAAAATAATCTGTGGTTTATTGGTAGGTTAAATAGTGCTCTGTTTCTTAGTAATTAAAATATCAAAGCTCTTCCTATATTTTATTTAATTTAATCATGTGAAGTAGGTAGTGATCACCTTCACTTTTCAGATGAGAAAAGTGAGGAACAGTCGTGGAGCAATCGAGTCGTGTCCGACTCATAGTGCCGACTCATAGTGACCCTCATAGGGTTTTCAATAGCTGATTGTTTCGGGATTGCCTCCAGAGTGGATTGCCACATCCTTCTCCCACTTTTGTGGTGCTTGGAATTGAACGAGGGACCTCAGAGACTGCAGAGTGGAACAGAGAAATTAATTAATCAGCCCAAGTTCATCCTGCTAGCAAGTGGTGGATCCAGATCTACATCCTGTGATGTTGCTATCCTGGGGCTACTTTCTGATCTACTAGATGTTCTAGCACCCTATAGAAATATGGTTGGCAAAACTTTTCATGTAGTGAAATAGAATTTGTTATTTTTCCATAGCTTATACTTTTTCACCAATTATGGCCACGTGTGTGTGTGTGTGTGTGTGTGTGTGTGTGTGTGTAAGACAGAGAGAGAGAGAGAGAGAGAGAGAGAGAGAGAGAGAGAGAGAGAGAAAGCTGAGTCTGAGAGATTCCTCAAGGATAGCAAGATTTGGAATGCAAGGAAGTATACTTTGAATGTCAGAACAAGTGCACTGTGGTGAGAGAATAACATTTTTTTTAAGTGGCATCTTTCTTTTAAACTGTTTGAAGTTAGGAGGAAAACTTCACAGTCTTATATCCACTTATATCCCCAATCCCAGATCTCTACAACACTAACTATGCTAAGTCCAGGTCACCACAAAATACCTGGCATTTTTGCTTAAAATATGTTCTTAGTGAAGTCTCGCAAAGCAAATAAATGAAAAGAGCCTGTGTTACCCTTTCTGAAAAGCTCCAGTCTATTTCAATGAGAAGAGGAGCACCTGTTTAAAATATTTGGAGTGATAAATCATAGAAGGTGGCATTAATCAAGGCGGCCTACAGCTGATAAGGGCAATTATGGATTTGTCACCCTGGGGAAATATCTTGATCAAGATTCTTCAAGCCCCAGTGTAAACATCTTGGCAGACCTCAAATTCTTGCTCAAAGACGACTGCACCTAATTTGGGGACATAGCACATCTTATCCTAAGGGTATTGAAAGCCTTCTGGCAGGGCCTTGTCCAATATTCACAATAATGACACTTTGTTCTGGGGGGATATATTCGTGGTACAGTGATGGAGTACCTCGACTACCAATTGGCAGCAGTCTTCACACATTCAAGGAAAGAAAGAAAAGCAAAAATAAAACTTGTGTGCTCTCTATTCCTATTCTTATGTATGACAGGAATTTTACATGAATGAATGGGTGGAAAATAGCAGTATCTTGTCATTCACAGAGATGCCAACACTTGCCTTAGTTGATTGTCATAAAGTAAAAATTGTAAGGCAGTATCATAATTCAAGAAAGTGTAAGCAAATGTTTTTAATAACCAAGATGGGGAGAATTTAGCAATCACTAATGAGTATTATTTTTTTTAAATATGGATTTCTTATTGCTAATTGATGTCAGTTATTACTATGATAGTATCATAAAATATTTCCTTATTTTTCCTTTCAACAAAACTAGGGTCTCTATTTGGGTGCTGAGGGGCTAGGGTTTAGCTCAGTTGGTAGAACGCTGCTCTCTGTGCACTGAGGTGCTTGGTTCGATCCCCAGCAACGCATAATGGAAGAAGGATCTGACAGCCCACTTCCAAAACAATCCCAAAACAATCAGCTATTGAAACCCCTATGAATAGCAGAGAAGCACTGTTGGGGAGTATTGTTTTGTTTGTAGATTGGGTCACTATGAGTTGGACCTGACTCAGTGGCATCTAACAACAACCAACAACATTTGGGTGCTGAAATAGTCAGAGCTACTAAATTCTGGCATTGATCATCTAGTTTAATTTCAAGTTCTATGTCAGTTCCCCTTCCACCAAAATTATTCTTCACATTCTTTCCACATTGTTGTCTCTTCATCTGATATAAAACCATATGTCCCGAACTGTTTCTCCCACATGTTTATCTTGTCGGTATGGGTATCAAAGATCTCACTTGGTATTGTTGCTTCCTGGTGTTGTTGAAGAACGTGTTGGTATTTGTGCATACCATATTATTACCCCCTGATAATTAAGCCACCAGGGGACAGAGGGGCTGGGGTTTAGCTCAGCTGGTAGAGTGTCACTCTGAACTCTCTGAGGCCCTTGGTTCAATCCCTATTGTTGTTAGGTGCCATCAAGTTGGTGTCTGACTCATAGCGACCCTACGTACAACAGGCAAAACACTATTGTCAGTGCTTCTCTGCTATTCATATGGTTTTCAAGGGTGGATTGATTATTGGGAATGGGTTGCCAGGTCCTTTTCCCAAGCCTATAGCACCTGGTGTTCCCAGGCGGTCTCCCATCCAAGGACTAACCAGGCCTGACCCAGCTTAGCTCCAGAGATCTGACGGAATCAGAGGCCACAGTGGTACAGCTACAGGCATCATTAGAGTAGATATAAATAATTCTTATGGTTGTAATAGCTTTAGTGTTCAAGCTCACACTAAGTTTAACAGAAGGAATTGTATTTCTAAGAAATTAAAGTTGCTCTCCAGCATCTATAAATATTTCCCTTTATACTTTTCCAAAATATCCTGCCAAGCATAATTGAAAATAAGCAAGTAATATGGTGTATCTTTATTATTCCACAAAAATAAAATCTTTTCTGAGCAATTCCAATCATCTTAGCTCAACATATAGCAGCTATTTCATTTCAAGGCCCCAGATCTCTCCATAGGGTTGTTTAAAAATAAAAGATCATTTAAAATGTTTACCAGAGTGCCTGGCACACGGTACATGCTCAGTAAACATTAGATATCATAATCACAGTGATGTCGTCAAACTACTTAGTCACCCCCAAAATGGGAGCACAATGTGGCAATCCACTTCCCAAGCAATCCTGAAACAATCAGCCATTGGAAACCCTCTGAGGGTTGCTGTGAGTAACAACCACCACAACAAACAACAAGGGCACAGGAATTACCACACTGTTCTATTTGCATATTCTTGTCTCACCTTATACTCAATTTATATTTGATAAGTGACAACGTTTGCTAGAGAGTTAATGCCACTTGTACTTTTTGGATAATGTGGGGTCCTGCGTTATAAGATGGGAAGTTCCCAGAAAGAGTTGCCACTGTAGGAGAGAAAAGATCATTTCCTCATGGTTGAGATACCTGTAATAAGAGACACGTTAACAAGAGAAAAGCATGCCGAATTGTGTCACAGCCTTTTTATGTGACACTAGAGCCTTCAGAAATGAAGACCCAAAGAAACAGGGGAAAGATAGATTTTTGCTCTTGGGATTTGTAAGGTGAGATTGGACAGAAGGGAGTATGATCTTGTGGCAATGGAGTGGCGGCAACAAGGCCTGGTGGTTTAGCTTATTCTCCATCTCTCTGAGTGACATTCTTTCTCTTTGAGCACAGGGGAGGACATTTGTCGTGTAAGCATGTTGAAGGGAGAAGGGAGGAAGAAATTTGGGGAGTGGCCTTCTAGGTCTTATGGTCTGCACCAAAGGGCAGGATGAGAAAGGTAGAGCCCTTTCCTGTCTCTGCTGTTTTGTCCATTTCCAAGATGCCACATTCAAACACAGCCTCCTCCTGCATCCCATCACCAGTGAGTTAGGAATTAAGTTCACAAAAGGTAACATTTCAATTGATCAGGAAAGCATGGTTGCCAATCAGTGACGCCAACAAACTGCTCTGTCCAGAAAATAAAAGTGTTTTCTATCCTATAGTTATTTTTTTTAATTCTAGGTTAAGTTATAGAATCTAACATGAAATACAATGAGGCACTAACAGTCTTTGCACCATCTAGGTAAGAAGATTCACAATATAGGAGAAAGTTTTAAAAATAAACTTAAAAGAGAAATTTAAAAAAAGGAAAGGTAGGTTTGTTTGGCTAAATTAAATATAAAGCTTCAGTCAGACATTCTATGCCAATAGCCAATAAATGATGGACTTCTGCTTAAGAAAACAAAGTTGCCTATCTTTATTCAACAAAGGGTTTGATAACAATTATCATCTATAATATATGGATACAGATAGGGATATACTTATAGGACATGACAAACAATTCCATAGAAAATGAATAATGATTAGATCTATGTAGCCAAAAAAGCTTGTGAAAAAATGTAACAAGAACATGTAAATTAAAGTAACAGTGGCATACCATTTTATTCCCATCAACATGACAAAACTTTAAAAGAACTGTTATTGCCAATAATGCAGAAAGGAGAGTATCTTGGTATCCTGTAGTCAATAATGTGAATAGTTTCA
This sequence comes from Pedetes capensis, assembly GCA_007922755.1. Classification (NCBI taxonomy): domain Eukaryota; kingdom Metazoa; phylum Chordata; class Mammalia; order Rodentia; family Pedetidae; genus Pedetes; species Pedetes capensis. Next base: position 82,411 of record VMDO01005832.1, on the reverse strand, counting down.
GCCTTCTTGGATGACAATTGGATGTTGTTGTTGTTAGGTGTCATAGAGTGGGATCCGATCCTATGTACAACAGAATGAAACATGCTCTGATACTGTGCCAGGCACATGATCATCTTTATATTTAAGCTCATTGTTTCAGCCACTGTGTCAGTCAATTTAGTTGGGGTCTTCCTTTTTTTCATTGACCTATCATTCTCCCAAATATGACCTTCTCCAGGGATTGGTCTCTCCTGACAACATGTCCAAAGTACATAAGATGCAGTCAAGCCATCCTTGCTTCCAAGGAGCACTCTGGTTGCACGTCTTTTGGCAGTCCATGGTATACTCAGTATATTCAATATTCATCTCCAGCACCATAATTCAGAAGAATCAATTCTTCTCTCTCCCATATTCAACAATCTGACAGTATCTGTTAAAATTAATATCGTGTGTACTCCCTGTAATTCTTAATTATCTCTTTCACAGAAATAAAAATACTAGCAAGTAAAAATATGCTTACATGAATGTTTATTGTTACATTAGTAAATATGGTAAAAACAACAAAAATGATAATTTAGAGAGTATAGTAGTTGTCTTAGCCAGCAGCCGTAGCCCTGTGGCATCCGATCCCATCAGATCTCGGAAGCTAAGCAGGGTCGGGCCTGGTTAGTACCTGGATGGGAGACTGCCTGGGAACACCAGATGCTGCAAGCTTGGGAGAAGGACCCGGCAACCCCCTCCCAAAAATCAATCTGCCATTGAAAACCCTATGAACAGCAGAGAAGCACTGACAATAGTGTTTCTCCTGTTGTACAGAGGGTCGCTATGAGTTGGATACCGACTCTATGGCACCTAACAACAACAACAACAAGTAGTTGTCTTGGAGGGGTTTGTCCTAGGTACTAGGGAGTGAGAAAATTAGGTTGCAGAGAAGCAGGCATGGTATCATTTTATATTTATAAAAGGACACATTATCATATATTGGTAAGTAAGCAATGGTAGGTATGAATTTTCATAGATCCATGTATTTCACATGAATATCTGAACAAGAAAAAAATATAGAAGGGTACATGTTGTTGTTATTGTTGTTGTTAGGTGCCATCAAGTCGGGATCAGACTCATAGCGACCATACATACAACAGGCGAAGCACTATTGTCAGTGCTTCTCTGCTGTTCATAGGGTTTTAAATGGCTGATTGTGTTTTGGGAGTGGGTTGCCAGGTCTTCTCCCAGAAGGGTACATACTGTGTTGTTAATCTGAGAGAGTGTGCCTTAAAGAGAAAAGAGGGAGAGAAGAGTGTCAAAAAAAAAAAGAAAAGAAAAGAAAAGAAAAAAAGAAAGTTCTACCTCAACAGCCAGTAGTGCAATTGGGAATCTGAGACAGGAGGTCCTGAGTTCAAGGTCAGCCTCAACTATACAGCAAGACTCTGTTTCAAAACAAATAACAAAAACATATGACCTTCCAAATGCTAAAGAGGGGACACCATGGAAGAGGTTTCCAGGTAAAGATGGGTATCCAGGGATAGCTGATGAAAATAAGGATAAATAATTATGTAAAATTATGTATGCAGGCATATTTATTTAAAAAATTAGAAGTAATGAAATATAATGAATTAGATCATCCTGTAAAACATCCCCGCAATGCCATCATGGAATCACCAGTAATTTCATTCACTGGTCCTGTGAGCTCATTAGTCTGCCCTTTTCCTGAACAGAAATGAAGGAAAGCTCATGATTTAGAGCTTACTTCAATGGGAAAGCTTTCCTTCCAAAGTGAATTGTGCATAAGAACTCATAAGAGCTCAGTTTAATCATTTTGATAGTTTTTAAATGTATAATTGGAGGGTGACCTTGGACAGAAACCTCCTGGACAAAGGATGATGCTGTGGAATTAATCTAGGGTCTGAAGTCAAACTTCCTGAGACTCTAAATCCAGTATGACCGTGGACAAGTTGTTCTATGTTTCTTGTGTTTAGCTTGCTCATCTGTAAAATGGGGAGAGTGAGAGTTATGCAGGGTGACTGGACAATGCACAGAATTCTGTCACGAGTGTGAACGCCAAGCAAAGTGCTGAGCACAGTACAGGACTCAGAAGGCAATACTCACAATAAATCAGCACACACCAGAAACGTGGGTGGGTTGGGAGCCAGAAACATCACGTGATGGTGAATTTAATGGATATTTTTGATGTGGAAAACATTTGAAAAATGGCTATCCACAATTAGTTGCCTCCATTCCCTGTAACACCAAGGTGCAGTAAATAATCTTGGAATTGTCTGCATGGGATTCAGGTCGGCACAGTGGGAATCTCTCCTTGCCTTGGCTGACTTGCTCAGCCTGTTCTCAGTTGTTTTTATACATTGTACAGAGGAAGCATGCTTTCAGACACACCAAGTTGTCTCCCACAAAGAAAGAATTTATGAAGTCCTGTGGTTTTCATTTCATGAAAAGTGGACGTAATTTTTTTAGATCATTCAGCTAAGATTATAGGTGCTTTTCCCTAATAGAATTTTCTTCTTATGTATTGGCCTCATTTTTAAGAAAATAGGTTCACTTGTACACTAAATCCACCCAGACAAACTGGAGGTCTGGCTATGTAGGAGCCAGATAAATAGGATGGCATTGAATTTAGTGGGTATTTTTGATATAGAAGGCTCTGTGCAACGCGATTATGCACAATTCACTTTGGAAAGAAAGCTTTCACATTGAAGTAAGCCCTAAATCATAAGAGTTAACATTTGAGGACATTAAGAATATTATTATGAAGTTTAACTTTTCTGAATCTTGGGAAAAATTTGGAAGAGTCTTTATGTATACAGCTCAATTGATTTTAATTTATTATAATATATTTAAATTTTTTACTATAATTCATAGAGCAAACATCTTTTTTAATGCCCACTTTTCCCACTTACAAAACTGAAATCCACTTGAGACTCCTTTAAAGGAATTTTGACAGTAATCTTGTTGTTAGGTGCCATCGAGTGGAGTCCAACTCATAGCGACCTAATGTACAAGAGAACGAAGCAGTTCCCGGCCTTGTGCCATGCCTAACACTATGTCAGTGCTTCTCTGCTATTCATAAGGTTTTCAATGGCTAGTTGTTTAGGAATTGTTTCGGGAGTGGGTTGCCAGGTCTTTCTCCAGTTTTTGTGGTGATGGGTATCGAATTTAGGTCCTCCGAGCAAGCAGAGCAACGCTCTACCAACTGAGTTCCATTACCTATTGTAAATCAGCAGTAGATCCATTATCTTTCCTTTTTCCACTTCCAATTGTAGTTTCTCTCCTCTGATACAGCTTCCCATTTGGAAAGTTCTATCTTCATATTTTTCTAATAGCCTGACCTTGTTTTGCAAATCTTCAAGCATCTCCTGTAGAGTAACACTTTGTGAACCAAATAACTTGATAAGGCAAAACCTAAAGCAAATGCTTTCTATCAAAATTAACCTTGGTAATCCATGAAATCAATCTACTTCCTCTGGTCATTACAGCATTTTTTGGTCAATAGCTGGTCTACTCTGAATGGTCCCATAGTGGTAGGACAGGCTGACTAGCTCAGATTGCTGTCTGGGACCATGACTCTATTGGTTGGGGCATGTGACAGGTACTTTATTCCTGAATGCTCCTTTCTTTCAGCACAGCAAGCTCTTGTGAGGTGTTAGATTTTTTTCTAGATGGCTCTCAGTTTTGCTTTTAGAAAATGGCTCCAAAGTTCAACTTTCAGGATAGAATTCATGTATTAGCCTATCTTTTTATTTTCATTTGTATGAATTTCTTTATAGGATATCTTCAACTTTGAAATGCATACTTCCTCATTGTAACTGATTAAAGAATATACAGCATAGATGGAATAAAAATGCCAATTATCATATTCTTTTCATCCCTATTTCATAAGATTACCAATTACCCTCTTCCACTTACTTACAGAAACGAACACCTGCACACAAATGTAAATACAAAAGGTATAGCTTTTAGTTGGTTGGTTATTTTATTTTCATAATAATAGCCTATTATGCACATTTCCTACCAGCTTGTTTTTCCTTCTGTTTGGTTAGTACACCATGAATAACCTGATATATCAGTAGGTTTTCATGTATGTGTTTTCCATTTGGATACCTAAACAAATTTTACAAAAATGGAAACAGAATACAAACTGATTTGATAATGTTTTAGAATAGCAGCTTCTTATTCTCTGTTTAGATTTATTTTCCTTAATTTTGGCATACCCAACACATCCTTCTCCCCTTTCCTCCCAGGTTTATTGATGGCCAATTGAAAAGTGTATATTGTACAATGTGATATTTGATGAACATCCACATTGTGAAATCACTACTACAGTCAAGCCAATTAACATACCCATTGTTTCTCATAGTCTTCTTTTTTTTGTCATGAGAATACTTCAGATCTAGTCTTTCAGCAACTTTCAAATATACAGCACATTATTATTAACTGTAGTCACTATGCTGTACACGTCTCCCTAACTTTTTAATCAAGTGTCACCTCTGTATTTTGGTCCCCACCCTTGGAAAATGATGGGCACACCTAACAGTTGAATAATTATGCCAGGGATTCTTTATTGCTTTTATCAGTTCTTCATTGCCTGAATTCCCACTAACATCAAATGCCAGGTAGTAATTAAATAACACAGTAAATGGAAATATCTCCCCTAGATTTTCATACAACCAGCCTGCTAGTCTTTAGTTCATGGAGGTGCTTGATTAAAGCTCAGAGGTGAGCTATTAAAAAATAGCAAGAAATTCTGCTTGATTGAAACCTCTTATTCTTGAGCTGCTTGATGTGGATGTCCTGGTATATGATTTTTTCCCAAAGAATGTCATTTTCATGAATTGTTGGATCAGTTCAGATAAGTGAAAAGTTTGTTACTGTTGTTAGGTGCCATTGAGCCCTATCCAAGTCATAGTGAGCCTATGTACAACAAATGAAACACTACCCAACACTGTACCATGCACATGATCATTTCTGTGTTTGGGCAAATCGTTGCAGCCACTGTGTTTCTCCTTATTCTGAGCTATGCTACATCAACAAATGGCAGTCCCAAGGAGTTTACTCCATTCTCATCATTAAGATCAACTCTGCTTTGAGGAGGCAACTCTTTCCCAGTTATTTCCCAGCCAGGCTGGGGCTTTCCCAGCCCGGAAGGCTCATTTTCTGGCACTGTATTTGACAGTGCTTCTCTGCTATTCATAGGGTTTTCAATGGCTAATTATTTCAGGAGTGAGCTGCCAGACCTTTTTCTGTTGTCTGTCTTGGTCTGAAAGCTCAACTGAAACCTGTCCATGGGTGGCCTTACTGGTATCTGAGATACCGGTGGCATAGCTTTCAGCATCACACCAACACCAAGCCCCCACAGCACCGCAAGCTTACAGATATGCAGAGATTACTAAACTGAGACAACCACGATAGCAGTAAGTATGGTGGTGTGCTTCAGGCAGCAGGCTTGGTGACCTCTGCTGCCTCTGAGAGCACCACCAGCAGCCAGCTTCTTCAGGAGTTATTTTGGGTCTCGCTGTATAACCCTGGCTGGCCTCAAACTCAAGATCTTCCTGCCTCAGTCCCCCAACTGCTAGGATTACAGAGTTACTTTTTGATGATGTTTTTCTACTTCTTAGAATTCTCAATACATTTTGCCTTTTAATTTACATTATTTGCTGACCTTGAGGCAAATTTAATTCTCCTTTTCCATGAAGAGTTCCCTGACCACCCCAAGGGCCAGAGAGATCTTAAAGTCATGTGGACTCTTGAAGTTAAGTGATATCAAGTGAACTAGCCCTGTTAATTGGGCCTGCAGCCGTAGCCTTGTGGCTTCCGATCCCATCAGATCTTGAAAGCTAAGCAGGGTCAGGCCTGGTTAGTACTTGGATGGGAAACCACCTGGAAACACAAGATATTGTAGGCTTGGGAGAAGGACATGGCAACCCACTCCCAAAAAACAGTCCGCCATTGAAAACTCTATGAATAGCAGAGAAGCACTGACAATAGTATTTCGCCTGTTGTACACAGGGTCTCTATGAGTCGGATACTGACTCGATGGTGCCTAACAACAACAATCCATGTTACTTAAAGCTGTCTTTAAATGGTGTGTAGGACTTAATTCCCCTGTGTAGGATTTCAAAGTTATCTGAATCCTTATATTACCATTCACTAGGAAATGATGTGCATATTTTTCTCTCTAAGTAAGTGATAGCCACACAAATGTAACATATCAACAATGCTGGCTAAGTGATGTGTAATTATTGTAATATACATGGTACATTTTAATATTTACATAAGAGCTCTGATTAACTGTATGGTTAATATTACTGTGGCTTTTAATATTATCTAGAGCACCTATACCTTAATTAACAATTTACATTATACAAATAATTATATTACTTTTGAATAACAGGTTCACTTCTTTCCCATCATTTCCATTAAAAGTCTTTTTTTCTAATCTTGGATGTCTAATAATTTTATACTCCATCTTTCTAGGCAGTAATGTTGATATTTATTTCCTGTGTGCAGGGAAACTTTTATTTAATATTAGAGTATTTGAAGTCAAAAAGTTTCATACCAATTTTACTCAACCTTATTTTGAAATTGAAGGGAAGCATCATTGATGTATTGATAAAATAAAAAGAAAATTTAAAAATCATTATGTGAGTAATGCCCTTCTTGATTAAATAATACCCTTTCATCTAGTTTGGTTTTCATATATATATAAACGTAGAGAGTAAGAGAGAAAGAGGAAGAGCATATGCAAAACTTCTGTTTTCTGCTCACATGCTACTTAGAATAAATCTTTATGGTTACTAATTTTAATTCAAAGTAAAAGTTTAGAGTTTTATCCTCAAATATTGATGCTGTTTCATTTTATTGTTGTTGTTAGGTGCCATAGAGTCATAGTGACCCTATGTACAACAGACGAAACACTATTGTCAGTACTTCTCTGCTATTCATATAGTTTTCAGTGGCCTGTTGTTTTTTAGGTGTAGGTTGCCAGGTCCTTCTCCCAGTGTTTCATTTTAGCTTTCATTAAATTGCTAAAAGTCATTTACTTTAGACTACTAAGGTGTTCACTCAACAAACATTTGTTGAGCACCTATTAAGTGCCAGTCACTATGCAAGTTACAAGAAATATAATGATGAACAAAATATGGTCTTTCACTTCCAACTACTCACAAGCTAATGGGATTATTAGTGACCATAGTAATTCTACCCTTTATTCTAATCAGCATATGACTTCTGGAGTGCTTTCTGAGCTTAGAAAGTTTCATCTAAATTCTATCCCCCAAGCCCTCAGAACTGTTTATTTTTACATACTGTGGACAATTGGAGTGTCACAGAAAAAGTGGGGAACTTGGAATCAAAAGATTGAAATTCCATCCTGGTTTAGCTACTCTCTAATCTGTTGCTTTTTGTAAAACAATTAAACTCTGAGTACTTTTACTCCTAAAATTGATGCTGTATAGGCATAGGCTGTATAGTGGATTTTAGAAATTAAAAACTATGAAAATTGTTTTTGTTATTGTTGGACACCATTGAGTCAGATCTGATTCATAGAAACCCTATGCACAACAGTATGAAACACTACCCAATACTGTGCCATGTACATGATCTTTTAATATTTGAGCTCAATGTTGTAGCAATTATGTTTCTTCTCATTTTGAGTCATGCCACATTAGCATAATGAGGTCCCAGGGGTTTTACTCCATTCCCATCACTAAAGATGACTCTACTTTGAGGAGGCAACTCTTCCCCAGTTATTTCTTGAATGCCTTCCAGCCTGGGAGGGTCATTTTATGGCACTATATTTGACAGTGTTTGTCTGCTATGCATGGGGTTTTCAATGGCTAATTGTTTTGGGAGTGGGATGCCAGGTCCTTCTCCCTAGTCTAACTTAGTCTGGAAGCTCAGCTGAAACCTGCCCACCATGGGTGGCTCTGTTCAAGTTATATGCCAGTGGCATAGCTTTCAGCATCACAGCAACACACAAACCCCCACAACATGACAAGCTGGCAGACATGTGGATGGAACTACTATGCATGTATTATAAACTTTTAAAAATCATCTTCATATGAAGTCCCTTCTTTCTCTTTTGAATTCTGTGAAAGAAAAATTATACTAGGTCAATTTTACTGGCTAAATATTGTAGTGGAAATGTATTGCCTTTTTCATCATCATCATACTAGTTATAAATGTGCCATCCTGCCCTGCATTTCAAGAAATGTGACAGACTTTATGTTCAGATCAGTGTTTTTCAACCTTAGTGGTTACTCACATGAGTAAATTTTAAGAAACCAAATGCCCAAGTTGTATTCCAGACCAATTATATCCAGAATCTCTAGAGGAAGGACCTAGCCATCAGTATTTTATAAAGCTCCCCAGGTAATTCCAATTAGGTGAACAACTGCTTTGATTAATTATCTCATTAAATCTTTATAAAAAACACTGAAAGTAGAGATGTGAACCTCCATTTCGTAGAAAGTTCACTTAGGCTCAGCAAATTCAAAGTATTTGCTCAATGTCACATACCTAGTCCAGAGCTGGAATTCAAACCCAGGTCTCTCTCATTTCCTGGTCTATGTTTATTGGCTTTTTTTTTTAATGCTCTTTCAATATATTGTCAACTCTCTTTTGTATACATTCTAAAATGGAAGGTCTAAGATAACAGGATTCTGAGTCAGTTGAATCCTACATTTTTAGGAGCACTCCACAAACACTTATTTTGTTTTGGGAATTATACTCTTGGCCTTGTGCATATTAAATACACACAGTACCACTGAGCTATACCTAAGAGTCCTCCTTCAAAATATAGTATATTCTCTATAAATTAGGATTAAGATTTTAATCTAATTGAGGTGTTAGGGAAGTTTAGGAATGATAATGGTCTCATTCCTGATAACAAAGCAAGGAGTTTCATTACTGAACGTGGATAATGAGATGATAATTCAGTATGATGTGAAAAAAATATGTGGGTAGAGTGAGAAGGAATGGAATATAAACGTAGTAATTGCTTCTAGAAAGCAAGAAAGAATGCTGAGCTTCATCTATAATTTTCCTGAAATATATTTTTTCCCATGTACCTCCCAACTTTACATGTTGTCTTGAGTTTAGTTGGAATCTTGGAAAAGAAAATAGTAGAAAATTAAACTTTAAATAATTCTGCAATATTTAGGAATTTTGTTTTAGTCTTAGACTTTTAATTGCTAGATTTAGTTGAGTCACATTTACAGTGATTACTGATGTATTAAAACATATTTTTGCCATATTATTTTGTGTTTTGTGATTATTGTTTCTTGTCTTTATTTCTTCTTTGGTTTTTTAAACTTCTTTTGGGTTTTTTAGGTTTTATTTTGCCTATTTTTTCTACAGTTTGGAAAATTGCCCTGGTTAGGGTTTTTTATATGAAAATAGCAGAAATTTTAACTAATCTGAGCAGAAAAGGTATTAATGAGAAGAAATATTGAGAAGCTTCTAAAATTGCTGAGAAGGTTAGAATGCTATAGGAGGAAAAGCAGCAAACAAAAGAACACTGGGCAGCTGAGACCATAGTTACACCATGGCTTGGATCCATTCCCTTTAGATTGTCACTACCCTGTAGTTGGGCACCTGTTGCAGTAGTTTACAACAGACCTCACTCAATTCTGAATACCTCTACTCAGGTCACTGCTATTGATGCTTTGGGAAATGGATCTTGTTCTTGCTGTCTTTGCTTCCGTGTGCAGATTACTATAGATTCTTAAAGACCTGGGTGGGAGTATGTGTTTTGCAAGCCTACATTTTGTTTCTGTGTACCAGTTGCTGGAGGGCCCAGGAATGAAGTAATCTAGCCATTTTAGCTTTTGCAATAGAAGGAGAGCTCTGCCTCTTCCAAACACATAGTGGAGAATTCATGAAATATAAGAAGGGAATTAAGTTACTGAGTAGCTAACAGTAATAATAAAGAAGACAGCAAAACAAAAAGAGGAGGAGGAGGAAGAGGAGGAGGAGAAGAGAAAGAAGAAGAATTATTATACATTTATTTCCCCTAAATATCAAAATATAACCTTAATATTACATTTTTATAAATATAGTCAAAGTTAAGCCATATCTATATACTCCTCTTCAAGATAAGAAACATATTTTGCTTCCTCTTACTCCTTTTCCCATCTCCTCCTTTGCCCATGTAGTTACCATGTTTTTATTTTCTGGAGCTGTACTTGAAATAACTGTAAGAAATCTTATTATTACTAATTATTCTTGTGTTTCTATGATCCATACTTACTGAGACACCATAGAACAGGCTGGTTAAGGGCAAAAGGTATAGAACTAAACTTTCTTATTTCGCATGGATTCTTCACCCTCTACTAGCTGTGTGACTTAGAATAATTTGTGCAATCTCTCCACACTTTGATTTCCAGATCTGAAAAATGAGAATAGTGTCTGAATCTTAGAGTGATATAAAGATTAAGTGAATCAAATCATTTAAATTGCTTAGGAAATTGGGCATGGTAGATACTCAATAAATATTTACTATTATTATATGTTTTGATATATGTACTGGTTTATTTGACCAGCCTTCTTTTTTCACAGTCTACCTCTTGTTTCTCACTGATAGATTACTTCCTTTTCAGTGTATCTTAGGTTCTACACCTCTCCCACTCCTTCTTCTTCTAGCAAGTCTCAGTCTTATGAAATGTCTGAATCCCTATATCTGAAAGTTTATTATTTTGTACTTACTCTTAAGTGATGGTTTTGGAGAAGTACAGAGTTCTAGCTACAAAGTTAATCTTCTCTTACCACTTTAGAAAATGTGACATGAATATCTTCCATTTTTCAATGTTGATTAACAGGAATCATGGTTGTTGTATTAGTTAGCTGTCATCATTGTAGCAGGAAAACTAACCCAAACAACCTTATGAGGGAAGAGGTTTATTGGGAGCTCACAACTAGCAAATCACTCCATAATGGCAGCAGGGCAGTTATGGCTGCAACAGCAGCAGGGCCTGTGTCACATGACCTCACAGCATGGTAGATCAGGAACAGAGTGGGAGCCACAGTTCTAGGATAAAAACCTCCAGAGGTCCATCCCTAATGACTCACTTCCTCCAGGCTAGACCCATCTCCCAAAGTTTTACACCTCTCTGGACAGCATCAACATCTAAGCACATGTCCATTGAAGGATATTTTATATTCAAACCATGACAGTGATCAGTTTTTTTTTTCCTTGCCAGGTGATATCTTTCTCATTTTCCCTTAATGTTCTGAAATTTCACTACAACATATCTTGGTGTGGCTATTCTTAACTTGTTTAGTATTCAGAGGGAGTTTTAGTTGGTGAACACCTTTTGTTCAGGATGGGTGACAGTAGAAAACTACAATGTGAGATTTTGCTTCCATTGGTCCCAAGTTTCCCACCCAACAGCAATGGACATAACAAAAGTATTTGCAGTGAAAAGAAGTGTAGTTACAATCATTCTTTTTTTTTTATTTTTAGCACCACTAATTCAAAAAGACAGTCTTATGATTATTTATTAATCTGGGGTGTAGAAGCAAGAATCACAAACAGGAATGTGTAGTAACTCTTTTCTAGACAGCTCATTATAACAGGTTTCAGAAAAAAATGTTTATTTTGACACTTGTCAATCATTTTAAGCTTGCAGCCAAGCTTAAAACACACATCTCTTGTCTAGAGAAAGACAAAACTGGACTTCTAGTTAGCTCTGTCTGTAAAAATATACTGCAGCTTGATTAAAGGCTGATGGAATGTGGGGTATACAGTGAATGAAATATAATATAGAAAAGTATCTCTGTGGTTAAGGATTGGGAAACACTTCTTTTAAAAATAAACATAAAGGTAAAAAGGTGAAAAAACAAAAAAGGTGTAAAACTGATTACTCTGGTCATGTCAAATGAAAAGATTTTTGATCATCAAAGAACATCAGGAGCAAAGTTACATATTTGGGAAAGGTAAAATGAATAAGGAATAAAAAAAGTATGTGGAAAAGAATATAACAAAAGATACTAAGATCTATGTAGTAAAATTATAAAACTGTATTAAATTGTACAAAACAAGACTAAAATGAGTTGATGCAACTATTTAGAAAACCATTTGGCATTAGCCTTTGGTAAACAACCAAGAGAAATCCAGGACTTGTACACATTTAACCAGAGACATGTAAAATGTCCATGGTAATGCTATTCCCAATAGTAAAAAACAGAAAAACACAAAATAGGGTAAATGTGTATGGTCATGTATTCACACTCAAAAGAATGACAGAGAGTGGACAAAATAAATGAACCACAATGACAAAACATTGTGGATGAATCTTAGCAATCTAATAGTATAGTATTAAGAAAAAGTTATTCCCAAGGAATTTCATGCTGTATAATATTTTTTTACCAAGACAAAAACAATTTAAAATTATTCCATATATGCATGGTAAATAATATAGCAAAAAGACATAAAAGTAAGCGCTGGAGGTGCCAAAAATGTATACAGTTTAAGAGATATTCTTTGTGCGTGAATTTGTGAAGTTGAATTGGATTATATTAGAAATATGTAGCATGACATTCACTCAAAAGATGCTGTTAGGTGCCAATGGTTGAGTCGGTTGACTCATAGCAACCCTCATAGGGTTTTCAGTACCTGATTGCTTCAGGAGTGAATTTTCACATCCTCCTCCCATTTTTTGCAGCACTGGGGATGGTACCAGGTTGTCAGAGAGTACAGTGTGGCACTCTACCAACTGAGCTAAACCCCAGCCCTACTCCAAAGATGGCATTACTCAAATGAATGCTAGCACCACCGTGTGACAGGCAAGACAGTCAGAGAAAAGGGCGGAAGCATGGTTGTTGTTGGAGGAGTGCAAAACCATCTTGAAATGTATTTGACCTTTGGGAACGGGGAAGTACAAGAGCAATGGCAAAATGAGTATGCAACAGAACCTCTAACACACCTAACAGGTGCATGCATTTGTGACAAATTTGAGAGGCATTGGTCCTATGTGTGATATGTACATGGGAAAATCTGGAAGGCTTCACATAGCAATGAGTCCAGCTTTCTCTGCTATGGTAACCACTGTGAGCACCCCTTGTAATTGCAGAAGGCAAGTGTGACTTGTATTAATCTTGTGTTATCAGTACATATTGAGTATTATAATTGTCATGTTTTTTTTCCTTTCTTATAATGCTTATACATTTTTGGCACCCTCTATATATTAAAACAGTAACAACATATATAACTTTAGAAGTAATACTACTATATAAAAAGGAAAGCAAGACAATGAGTAATAAGATTCAGGATGATTAATGGCTGGGTTGAGGAGAGAGGTGGGTGGTGGAGGGTACTGAAAAATTAGATACAGATTAGATTATCATTGTCATAGCTTTTGGTTTTGGATTGTGATTTTTCAGGTACTGATTATGTTACCATAATTTGTCAATGGATGAAATAAGGAATACAGCACATTCATAGGCCAATTAAAGATCATGAAGAACCCCATTTGTGTGCCTGTGGCTTAAGAAGAAACATTAAAGTTAAATGAACAAGAAACTAATACTGATAGACTATAAACAACAGAGATTATGCTTAACTTGTTACCCAACTCAGTTCAGTATACTTTCTTTTGAGAATGATTATGTAATTTAGACTTTTTTAACTTTTGTAAAAGTCAGACCTCAATAGTTCATCCCACTGTACATCATGTTTGGCACTTTGTCCCAAGACTCTGGAGCAGAATACAGGGCACATAATTACACTTAACAAAACTAAGTGCTGAATTTCAACATTTACACTGTTACAGACTTTTCTCAAGATGACCACAACTTGACATGACCATCGCCCTTCCAGGCGCTCCTGAACCATGTGTAATTCCCCTGCTTTCCTGGCTGGATTTCATTCCAGTCACTGACTGACACTCTGAGCTCCCTCCCTCCACACTTGCCTGACTAAGTCCTTTGTATTCTGTCATTTTCATCTTAGATGTCACCTGGGAAATCTTCCCGACTTCCCTACCACTCACCCCTGCCAGAGCTAAATTTCTCTCTCTGTGCTCCAGTGTCTATCTATATTACTAAATGTAGACTCTAGAAGATCAAATGTTTCCCAGTATATTTTCCTCATTAAAATTTGAACTCCTAGAGGACAAAAAAAATTGTGCTTCATTTATTTTTGTATCTCCTTCATTTGACTCCAAATCAGATGTCTGTTTTCTTCGTATTTCTTTATGTGCAACTTGTTGTTGTTGTTGTTAGGTGCCGTCGAGTAGAGTCCGACTCATAGCGACCCTCATAGGGTTTTCAATGACTGACTGTTTCGGGATTGCCTTGGGAGTGGGTTGCCACATCCTTCTCCCATATATGAGTCAAATAAGAAAACGTCCTGGTTCTTATATTTTGTGCTATTGTGTTTTACAACTTAAAAATTATTTTCAGTTATGTTTACTTGATGAATGCTAAATGCTGCAAATCATTTGTGTTCCACCATCTCATTGCCATCCCCAGCTTAGTCAGAGACGCACGTTATAGCTCTGCCTACTATTTTGTCTGACAAGGCTACCCATCTCACTGGAAAAAGGAGTTCATTTTCTAATCAGACATCATAAATACTTAAGGAAGTGCTGTACTTGAAAGAAAAAAAAATAAAGGAAGGAAGAAAAAAAGGAAAGAAAGAAAGGAAGGAAAAGAAAAGAAAGGAAAAGAAAAGAAAAAGAGTGAACAAATAAACAGTTTCATGGAGTATATGTGAACTCATTGATCATATGTAAATATTCACATGGACAGTTTTTTCCTCTGTTGTTATTGGGTGATATTTTACTTTATGTTTCTGGACCAGTGTTATGAATTTCTTTGAGATATTGTTTAACCACAAAATATACCTCATTGTCAAATTAGTTCATAATCTTAATCCAGAACTCCCAGAGAGAGTAATTATACCATAAGAAGTAATTGGTATTGGAGTTCAAGTCTCTTCTTTATTGGCATAGATTAGGAATGATGGCAAGATAAGAAACCTAGAAAATCTCTAACACTCTGTAAAAAAAAAATTCCGTGGGCTTTAAAAAAAAATTCTTATAAGATATATTTTTCTCTGCTAATAAATGTACATTGAGAAGATAGTGCAGGCAGTGGAAAGTAAATGGGATTTAAGCTGAGAAGAAAAAGTGTTTAAATCATGGTCACAGCCTGCCACTTGAGCTACTTAACCTTTGTGAGTCTCACTTGCCCTATTTATAAAATGGAGATAATGATACCTATGCTGTCATTTGGGGTGGGACTCAGCTCAGTTTGAAGAGTGCTGCTCTATGCTCTGGGGCCCTGGATTCTATCCCCAGCACTGCAAAAAGGGGGGAAAGATCTGGCAATCCACTCTTGAAACAGTCAGCCATTGAAAACCTTATGAATAGCAGACACGCACTGACATAGTACTGGGCATGGCACAGCATCATGGAGTGTTTCGTTCTGTTGTACACAGCATCGCTATGAGTCAGACACGACTCATGGGCACCTAACAACAACACAACAAAAATATGCTGCAGGTTATTGTTAGGGTTTGGCCCCTGGGTGGATTATGGACTCGAAAACTAGTTACCATTATTACTAGACATGGCAGGAAGAGATGACCATTTGCCTAAATCATTACATTTGCTACTTTTTCCTTTCTTTTTTAGATAGGCATTGGTTTAAGATGAGTGTGTACATCCTATTTCACAGTGAGTATTTTTGAGGATGAATAATGCTTTGTAAACCATCACTGTCAACTAGGGAAAATAGCTGTTGGCAACTAGGGTGCTTTCTGACTTTTCTGAGTAACAGTTGGAGTTTATAACTGTTCTGATTGCAGCAGTACTCTCGGTTGGTATAGCTACGTAACCAGGAGAAACAGGACGATTTGAGGATAAATATGTTCCTTGACATGTTGGATGTAGAGGTTGCCAAGTGAAAGAAAACTTGCTCCTTTTATTCAGAACTGAGTCCATCAAAATCTTGTCCACAGCTGGGCTCTGTGACCCATGCCGTTAATCCCAGTTACTTGGGAAGCTGGAGCAAAAGTTTGATGGTCCAAGGTCCCAGAGGCAGCCTGAACAACGTAGTGAGATCATTTTTCAAAAGTAAAAAAAAAAAAAAAAAAAAATAGAAAATGGGCTGGGGGATGTGAGTCAGTGGTAGAGCACTTGCACAGTATGCGTGAAGCCTTGGGTTCAACCCCCAGTACTGCAACAAAACAGAACAAACAAAAAGCCAAGTAAGAACTCATATGCCCAAAACATTTTCATTTAATCTGTATTTTTTTCCACTCTGCTTGGAGCAACAGCATTATTTCTGAGGCTAGAAGTGCAAGTTCTGAGCTGAGCTTGCTCTGCCTATGGTACAGACAAGGCTGGCAGCTGGGCTCCTGGCTGGCGTGAGCCTTTCCTCTGGCCCGGGAGATGGATTTGTTTCTTTGTGCAGATCTGCAACTCTTTCCCCAAGGCTAGAATTTCCAACCAAAAATAATCCATTCGGTTGTGTTTAGCTCCTATCTAATCACTTCAAACATGTAGGTGTTTTTACTTGTTTTTTTTTTTTTTTTAAAGAAAAACAAAAACAAAAAACTTTCCCTGGGTTCTGACACAGGATTTAGTTAAGTGCCTGTTTAAGAACTGATGAGTAATTTAAAGGATTTAGGAGCACATTCTGTGCCGTTATATGCAAATATGTGCCATGCATGGCTCTCTGTGTCATTAACCTGGCAGTCATTTCATGCATGACTCCCCATCTTATTAAGCTAGCACTATGGAATATCTGATTTGCTAAACTGGTATGAACTACTTAGCGCGCTAATAGAGGAATATAACTTTAAAATTTCTCTGGGATGACTATCTTCCAAACAGATTCTTGAAGACCGCAACATTATTTTGACAGCTGTGCCCCGTTTCTAAAAGTCTATTTTAGGAAGCTGCTCATCGCGGGTGGAAATGTACCTGTGTGATTCGAACGAACCATACAATAATTGGAAATGAATACTGTCATGGCAAGGAAAGCTCTTAGAATTCAGTAGCAAGCGTTGCGACAACATAGGTAAATAAATTGGGTGGAGGCGTTTGCTTCTAGACAGGACAAGTAACAGTGTGTGGCTGGGTGATCGTTTGCTGCCAGGCTCCCTGTTACCATGATGTTCTAAAAACTCTTTTTGCAGCCAAAGCCCCACTGGCTCTCCCAGCTTTTGTTACCATAGCAGCATTCATTGGCCATTGGATTTACAGGGGGAAAAAAGAGGGGGGAAGGAGGGCTGCATATTTGTGAAGTTGGTGTGGTGCCAAATGTAGCAGGAATTATAAATTAAGGATGTTGGATTCTTCCTTTAGCGTCCATTTCAGCTGGTGTGCCTGATGTCACCCCCATAATCACAAACTACTCTGTCATCTTTCAGACCAGCTGCATGAAATGAGACAAAGGGAAATTTAGCAGCAGTGGAAGGAATGATAATTTAAAAGGCTTTTAAATGATGTTTTCTGTGTTCCTCAACCAACAATATTTTAAAGCCTTTAATTTTTTTTTCTCCCCTGACAATAGGATTTCCGTGTTGTTGCTGGTTTAACCAGTGTCATATTAAAACCAAATTGGCCAAAAAAAGTCAGAGACTAGAAAGGAGGTCAAATAGATAAATCCAAAAGGACTTGAAAGGAAATATTTATAGTAATCATCATTTCAATGAGAATCTTGCATTTAAATTACATAGGTAAATTGGCCTTCAGTCTTTAACAAAGGTATAATTTTGAGCCAGAATATTCAATGTTTACCAGATATGCCCTTCAATAAATACTTCCAGGTTTTATGATATCATGTCCATCGTTTTCTTCAGTCTTGACACGTATTTCAGAGTTCAAAAGGCAACAAAAGAAAAAATGTGCATGGGGGAAGAAAACCAAGTGAATAATCCAGGGAAGTTGGTGAACTGTGACATGTGTTGGGCTCATGTGAGTCATGAATATGTAAGGGGGGCTGCTAGGCCAGGAGGAGGGGCGGGGGAGAATGTGAGGTGGGGAATTTTTCCAAGAGAGAGGGAATATACAATGTGTCTGCTTGCAGCAAGGCCATGATTTTGGCCAGGAGATATTCCAGAATACACAAATGGATGGAGTAATCTGTTAAGACTGGCATAGTTTACTGGTTGTTGTGTGTCATTAGGTGCTGTTGAGTTGGGTCTGATTCATGGCAACTCTATGTACAACAGAACCAAACACTCCCTGATACGGTACCATGCCCAGTACTATGTCAGTGCTTTTCTGCTATTCGTAGGGTTTCCAATGGCTGATTGTTTGGGGAGTGGGTTGCCAAGTTCTTCTCTCATTTTTGTGATGATGGGGATCAAATCCAGGGCCTCAGAGAGTGCAGAGCAACACTCTACCAACTGAGCTAAACCCTAGCCCTAGTTTACTGGTTGTTGTTAGGTGCCATTGAGTCGATAGTTTACTGGTAGATAGGTGGAAATAGAGAAATCTCCTATACAAGGACTAGTAGTGTTTAGCTGAATCTTTTCTTGGTTAATTATTTTTGTTTCATGAACTCTTCATTCTAAATTGAAAATAGTTACTGCATATTTTGTTGTTGTTGTTGTTAGGTGCCATCAAATCAGATCCAAATCAACGTAACCTTATGTACAGCAGAATGAAGCACTACCCAACACAGTGCCATGCACATGATCTTCTTATGTTTGAGTCCATTGTGTTTCTTCTCATTTTGAGTCATGCTACATCCACAAGTGGAGCTCCCAGGGCCTCTACTCCATTCCCACCATTAAGGTCAATTCCACTTTGAGGACATATAAGGACATATAAGAATAAGTAGAATGGAAAAGAACAGAGATTCTGGACATTAACTCACCAGTGGGAAACTGGCAGCCCACAGAAGTGGCCTTACAAATCAATGAGTAAAGAAAAGATTTCAGTGTTCACTTTCTGGAAAATTCAGTTATTATGTAGATAAAAAATTAAAAGCAGATACATATATGTCACAACAGGAAGAAATAAAATTGAGAATTGAATAAAACAAAATCTGTTTTTCCCCAGTTGGGGGTTGAATCCAAGGCCTCACCCATGCTCAACAAGTGCTCTACCCCTGAGCTGCACCCCTAGTCTCTCTTTTTTATTTGTAATTAATTCATTTTTTGAGACAGGGTCTCACTGTGTATCCTGGGCTATCCTGGAACTCACTATGTAGCTCTGGCCGGCCTCAAACTCAATAATCCTCCTGCCTCAGCCTCCTGAGTGCTGGAATTACAGGAGTGAACCACCACTCCTGGATCTTATTTGTTATTTTTGAGACTATATTTTGCTATGTTGCACAGGCTATATTTGGCCTCAAGGCTATGGAGCCTTCTGCCTCAGCCTCTTGAGTCACTGGGTTTATAACTGTGTACTACACTGCCTGACTATACAATCTTTAAGAAAAATATAGAGACTATTTGTATCAGTTTAAGGGAAGCAATGATTTTGAAATGAAGTATGAAAGTACAATGGGAGAAGGACCCAGCAACCCACACCCCCCAAAAACAGCCAGCCATTGAAAACCCTATGAATAACAGAGAAGCACTAACAATCTTGTTTCACCTGTTGTATGGAGGGTTGCTATAAGTCAGACACCGACTCGACGGCACCTAACAACAACAACAACAACAACAACACGAAAGTACAAATTTTAAAGGAGAAATAACATGTTGATTTAACAACAGACAACATAAACACAGCAAGAAGCCAGATAGAGTATGTTGTTGTGAGGTGTCACTGAGTTAGGTCTGACTCATAGGGACCCTATGTACAACACAATGAAACACTACCCAATAATGTGCCATACCTGGCACTATTGTCAGTGCTTCTCTGCTATTCATAAGGTTTTCGATGGTTGGGATTGTTTCAGGAGTGGGCTACCAGGTCCTTCTCTCAAGCCTACAGTACCTGGTATTCCCAAGGTCTCCCATCCAAGGAGTAATGAGGCAGATGTCAGAGTGGCACAGAAGTAGATATTTTGAATGTTAGTAGCTGACAGAAGATTGTTTTTTGAATAAATAAATCCCTCCTATAAACTAAGAGGAAAAGGAATAGGAAGAGTTTTATTTTATATTGGGTCAGAGAAGGCTGATAAGATGCTATATAATTGAAACTCGAATAAAAATGGCTGAACAACAAGATCACTTGTAGAAGAAGAACATTGTACTGTCAACAATCTCAGGAAGGTGCTCAAACTCATTATTAGCTAAATTCAAAAGAAAAACCAAAACGGTAAACTATTTGAGAAATACCAGATTGCCAAGCATTTTAAATCTGACAATGCCAAGTATCAGTGTAGGTTGGGAAGATGGTGTTGGTGTGTGCTTAAAGTGTTATTAGGGCTCTGGAAAAGTCTGGAAAGACATGGTGGAGGATAAAATGCTCCTTTATATCACTGAGCAGTACTTTAGGTAGGTAGACACAGGGGCACACAAAACATTACAGCATTCATTAATGGGAAACAGACGTATCATGGCATATTTATATTGAGGGATATTGCATGTCATATGGCATATTAGAGAGATTGCATTAAAAAGGATGAAATAGATCAAGGTTTTAACTTGAGTAAATAAGGGGAAATGTTGAGTTTCAGTAGCAGACATGTAATACAACAGTTATGATAACATAAATATGCTATCATGTTAATATGAAAGAGGCTATTTATGCATACATGACTATGCATCATAGCATAACAATACCCATAAGAATACACTCCTGATAAAGGAAAAATGGACAAGCAATTAGGAAAAGCAAAAACAACATGAACTGAATCAGTAATGATTTCTTTCTTTAACAAAAAGAAAGCAAGACATCCAAACACTAAAGGTTGGCTGATGAATGAACATTTCCCCACCTCTGAAGTGCTGTTGCCAAAATTAACCAGATGCTCAATCTGAATAAACCTGGAGTCTCAATGCAATATCAAATTCATGGGAAACACAGAGAACAGAGCAGCATTTCAAATCTTACCAAGAGGGTATGATCACTGAAATCCAGAAACTGTGCCCAATTCTATAGGCAAACTATCTTTCTTCAACAACAACAATGCAAGCCAAAATTGTCAGAGAAGAAAAGGGAGGGGGAGGAGGAGGAGATGAAGAAGATGAAGAGAAACAAGAAGAAGAGGAGGAGGAAGGAGGAGGAGGAAGTGGAGGAAGACAAGGAGGATGTGGAAGAACAGGAGGAGGAGAAGGAGAAGGAGAAGGAGGGGAAGTAGAGGAGGAGGAGAAGAAACAACAGAGGAGATTTTAGAGGAGACTTAAAAGTCCTATTGACCAATGTCAATGTGAGGATCTTATTTGGATTCTGATTTAAACAAAACTGTAAAACATTAAATTTATGAGACTAATGGAAATAGAAATGTCAACTACATATTTTATGTTATTTTAGTGTGAAACTGGTAATACAATATATTTAAGATGATATCATAAATAATGAAAGAAGTCAGAGGAGAAACAAGCAATCCCAACTCTTGTTTTACTCCCAATTAGCAGTAGGGAGCAGTCAGCTCTGAGCACCTCTCTAGAGTGGGCAGAAAGTCTCATTGATTCATTCTTTCATTTAACCAGTATGTTGAGGAGCTGACATATTTTATATATGACATTTATTTATATATTAAACAGAAGTCAGCAAACTAAATACAAGGATATCACTGTCCCCATGGGCTGCTAATACAAATAGTAAACTAACATGGAAATAAATGATATGTCACCTAGTAATAAGTCGTAGATAGAGAAATTTAGCAGGAAAGAGGAAAAGGAATAGGAAGAGTTTTATTTTATATTGGGTCAGAGAAGGCTGATAAGATGCTATATAAGCAGATATGAAAGATGCATAAAGATGTGTCACTAGCTGGGACAGG
The DNA here is from genome assembly GCA_007922755.1 of Pedetes capensis. Taxonomy (NCBI): domain Eukaryota; kingdom Metazoa; phylum Chordata; class Mammalia; order Rodentia; family Pedetidae; genus Pedetes; species Pedetes capensis. The sequence continues at coordinate 60,565 of VMDO01005832.1, read as the reverse complement.
AGGGATTAATTCCAGGTAGAGGGGATAGCCTGTGCAAAGGGCCTGGGGTAGGACCATGGCCTGGGTGATGTAGGAAGATCAGAGACCACAAGCACAACTGGAATATAATGAGTGATGGAAAAAGAGTCAGAGATATAGGGAGACGTGGCATACAGAGCTTTCAGACCTTGCCCCAGATTTCTATGTCCCAATTATAGGGCTAACTTTTGAGGTCCTGAAAGGTCATGCTGCTTCCTACTGTAGTCTTTCAACCCATGATTTTTCTTTTCCTTCATTTTTCTTGTTCATTTCCTCTGAGTTATCTTATGATATTCCCCAGATGTAAGCTGTGTATCAGCTGTAGTTTTAGCTGATATGAGGCACCTTTATGCTCTCACTTTTACTCATCACAATAATAAAATAATAATAATCAATTATTTATATATCACATTATATTATAAGGATAATATCCTTTCTTATTAGACTGTAAAATATTTCTAAGTGACTAGAGCAGATGTGTTCATGGTGGAATGGATCTAGTCTGAAATGTTTGAGAGAAAGGACTCAGGAAGTCTTTTACAACTCTCTGCCTCCAAACTTATTATATGAATGAAACTTTTTAAAAATATGTAAAATAAAAGGTAAGATTTCTGTTTTGTGATCTTCAAAACCTATATAATTTGAACTCAATGGAAAATGGTAATTCTGTCTGGGGTTGTAAGTACATATTAAAATTTAATAATGTCTTAAAAGTCAGATGTGTGCTCAGTTAGTGAGTTGACAATGATTCTACATGAAACCTGAACAGTCACTAGGGCAGCTAATCCAACAGTGTAGATTATGTCATATTTTGGAAAATGGTAAAAGAAAACTCCATACAGTAGTCTTATATTATGTATGGTTTCTAAGTCCCAAACAATAGGAAAGTTAGCAATTAAAAGTGTGTTTTTAAAGAAAAATAATTCTATGTATTAAAGTATTGCTCTTTTTATTCCAAATTTGCCAAAAGAGTTGGTGGCAGCACTTAGTCATATAATTAATTTAGCTGTATTCTGTTTTTAAATAAATGTATTAGTATATTTAGTGTGTATCTAAATTGTGTATTTAGTATATTTTAAAATTATACTGCATCATGTTTAATTTCTTCAATCTCAGTATTGAAGTATTAACAAAATTCTAATCACCTTTTTCAAAACAAAATTCTCAATGTCTTTCCTATTCTGCGTGTGTGAGCTCACTGGAAGCATTCATTAATCCAGCTGTTTATGATTTTAATTTCCAGATGGAATGATTAACATTTATGAGCTTTTTATATTCACACTACAAACAGAACTCCTTTTCAGAGGTCACAAGAGGCAAATAATTGAGACCTAACATTTTCCTAATTTAACCACAGTCTTTCCTACAAGCCATGTTTAAAATACTCACTCTGATTTTCCTTAAGATTTTTATTGCTTTGTTTTGTTTTTATGTTTCTTTTTCTGAAGCAATGTCCTGCTATGTAGCCCAAGTTGGTCTCCTACTAGCGATCTTCCTACCTCAGCCTCCAGAATGTGGTATGGACATTTTAACAGTATTAACTCTTCTAATCCACAGATACAGAAGGTCCATTCATACAATAGACAATGGAACTCCATTTTGTTTTGTGTGTGTGTGCGTGTGCCTGTGTGTGTGTGTGTGCATTCTTAAATTTCTATTCTCAGAGTTTTGTAATTTTCATTGTAGAGGTCTTTCAATTCCTTGGTTAAATTTATTCCTACGTATTTATCTTATTTTATTTTAATTATTTTATAGCTATTTTGAATGGAATTTCTCTCATATTTCTCTCTCAAAAAATTCATAATTGGTGCATGCAAACACTACTGACTTTTGTATGTTGATTTTGTATCCTGCAACTTTATTGAATTTATAAGAAGAGAAAAAAACAGAAAGCCAGTGAGCACAGACATTCCCTTTCTCTGCTTCCTGGCCACCATAATGTGAACTGCTTTGCTCCACCCTGGTCTCCCCACCATGATGGGCTGAACTTTTTGAAACCATGAACAGACTAAACCCTTCTTCTCTTACTTCTCTCAGGTAGTTTCACAGCAATGGGAAAATGACCAGCATATAAGATTTTTCCATTTTAAAAAATCTAGTGAGTGTGAAATGGGGGGGGGGTGTTTAATCTGCATTTCCTTTATTAATAGTAGAGGAAACATCTTTATTAGATTTATAACATACTCTGTTTTTCTTCTTCTGTAAATCTTCATTCACAAATGTGATGGATCCTAATAACCCTTGCCTCCAAGATTTTCCCATGCTTGTGACATCTCCTGTCCCTAAATGAGGGTTAAACCTGCTGAATTCCCTCATACAGCCATAAAAATGGAGCACAACAATAGCATCGACAATATGCCAAATAAATAAACATAACAAATATCTTCTAATCAGTTCAACGAGTGCTATTTAATTCTTGCCTGCTGGATTTAGATCAGCAATCTAAAAACAGTCCTGAAAATTCTGCCCCAGTCCATTGGCATAATCTGAGATACAGCTGAGTAATGTCTGCATAGGAGCTTGTACCCAAGACTCTATTTTTTGAAATACCAATCGTTTAAAATATCTTGTGCAGTCTTTTCTCCGAGATGCTCAGATTTTCCTTTTTGAGCACAAAAAGTCAGGCCTGTGATTTATAGTCCAGTCCTTATGGACACAATGGAGTATGTAAAAAACAAACAAACAAAAAAACCCAACAAATAAATAAAAAACCTCAAACTATGTGTTGATGATAAACCTTTAATGACTGTGATTCTTTTATAACTGCAACTAGTAATATGAGAATGGAGGACTGTAATAATCTCTAGTATGGCATAATAATTAATGATTTCATAAAGGTTTTGATCAGTCTTTCCTCTGAAGGTAAAAATCTAATGCTCAAAGAGGGCATGGAAGAAGCTCTGGAACTTTCTTAGAAAGCCTGCCAACTTAACCTGGGGAATGTGGAGGGTCTCATCTGGTTTAACCACTCTTCCTGTGTAGCTCTTTCTTTGAAGATCTAATTGAGAAATGTGACCTAAATTTAGGTCTAATCTTAGGAAAGCAAATAAAATTGTTATAGGACAGGTGACCATTTGAATAAGATAAATAGGATCATGGATGCCTGAAAGACAATACTTACCTATCGATTTCATCAAAGTGACAATACAACATTTAAAAATAAATTTAGAAGGAAGAAAAACCTGCTTTTAGAAACCACAAAGAAGAAAACTTTCTTTTTTGTTAGTAGTCTAGAATGTGGTAAAAATAACATAAAGTAAAAAAAAAAGAAAATGAGAAGAAGAAAGATTCTTATAAGAAATAGGCTTTCATGTGTCTGTCAGCTTGTGGTGCTGTGGGGGCTTAGATGTTGCTGTGATACTGAAAGTTAAGACACTGGTATTTCAGATTGCAGCAGGGCCACCCATGGAGGACATGTTTTAGCTGACCTTCCAGACTAAGAAAGACTAGGCAGAAGGTCCCAGCAGCCCTCTCCCGAAACAATTAACCATTGAAAATGCTATGGATAGCAGAGAAGCACTGTCAAATATAGTACTGAGAAATGAGCCAGGCAGGCTGGAAGACATTGCAAGAAACAGCTGGAGAAGAGTTGCCTCCTCAAAGAGTTGTTTTTAATTATGGGAATGGACTACAGCCTCTGGAACCTTGTTTTGCTTATATGGCATAACTCAAAATGAGAAGAAAGACAGTGGTTGGAACAATGGGTTCAAACATAAAATGATCATGTGCATGGCACAGTGTTTCCTTCTATTTTACATAGAGTCGCTATGAATCAGACCTGACTCGAGGGCACCTAACAACTATGGTGATTGGTAGTTTCCTTATGCAAAAATCTTTCATGTTCAGCCTAGAATTATTTTTTATATCACTTTAGCTAGTAGAACATCATATAAAAGAAGAAAAATAAGATATGAAGAGTAAGAATTCACCTGTTATTGCAGACCAGAATCAGATCCAGTTTTTCCAAAAAGATAATGCATGCAATTGCCTTCTAGCTCAAATTTTCTAACATCTAATAGAGCCAGAGTAGATGTGGCTTTTTTATACTTTATACCTTCTGTTCTCTATGTTGCTGTTAGGTGCTGTCGAGTGACAGCAACTCATAGTGACCCTGTGTACAGCAGAACAAAACACTCCCCAACACTGTGCCATGCCTAGCACTATGTCAGTCCTTCTCTGTTATTCACAATGGATTGTTTTGGAAGTGGATTGCCAGGTCCTTCTTCTTAGCCTGCAGTACCTGGTGTTCCCAGGTGTTCTCCCATCCAAGGACTAACCAGGCCGACCCTGCTTAGTTTCTGAGATCAGGTGGGATTAGATGCCAGGGTGCTATGGTTGCAGACTTCTGTTCTCTATAAGACAAAGAAAGTTCTAAAATGGTACTTTGCTCTGTATTCAATTTATCAGATGTCTGGCAGTCAAAAATAGCTAGTTGGAAGTGAATGATATTTTTCACTGTTATGAAAGCATTTCTTTAACTAACAAAAGAAAATATTAGGATTGTGTGATGACTATTCTTTTGCCTTCAGTCAGGTACAAGAGAGCCATCTGTCTCTCGCATTTGTGCCCATGGTTGGCTGCTGACCTCAATGTCCAGAATAGATAGTTTGTGAGTCATAGCTGTGCTTTGATGGAGTTTATCATTTATTTAGCAATTAGCTGTTTTTTTCTTTGTGATCTGACCTCAGGAAAAGAAACTATTTTCAAATGTCCATCATTTAAAATCTTGGTTTAGGTTGTGTTGTGGGCTGTTACAGCTTCCAATACCCTGAAGGCTTTGGGTTCAGTTCCTGAATTCATCTCTGTTTTCCATCTCTAACATCATTTGGAGCTATCAATAGAATAAATTCTGAAAGCCCTTCTGAACTTAGAGACTTTGGGCTCAATCTCAAATCCCCCCATAAATGACCCACATATTGCGTCTAAAATAAATCCTCTCCTATGGACAGAGATGACTCATTGCAATGCCAGGGTTCCTGATACTGCAATGCCAGAGGCTTCTGCAGATCTGAGTCTTCTGAGAACTGAGAAAAGCTGAAATGACATCTTGGGTTTGGAAGCATTAAGGTTTCATCATCTCATACTGATAAAGGAATTTTAGAGAACATATTTTTAAAAAAATATAATTCTTAGCACCATTATAATTTAACAACGTGTTGGAAATTTTGGCAGAACAACAGTGGGGGGCGGGGAAGAAAGAAAGAAGAAATAAGAGAATTTGATCATTGTGATGATGAAAGAATTTTTATGATTTTACACACTGTATCTAGAAAATTTGAGAAAAACTGTTAAGGGGCTGGAAGTGTAGCTGAGAGGTACATCATTTGGCTAGCATCTGTGAGGAGCTGGGTTCAATCCAGAGGGGGTGGAGAGGAGAGGGAGAGGGAAAGGGAGAGAGAGAGGCAGGGGAGAGGGAGGGAGGGAGAAAGAGACACTAAAAAAGTCTAAAATTAATGAGCTGAGTTTTAAAAAGTGGTTTTATTTTTTCACTAATTTTTTGGGGGGGACAAGTTCTCACTATGTAGCTCAGACTGAGCCTGATCTTGCTATACAGCCCAGGTTAGTCTTGAACTTGCCATCCTCCTGTCTCAGCCTCCTGTGTGCTGGGACTACAGGCATTCATCACTATGTCTGGCTTAAAAAAGAGTTCTCAATCTATGCTCCCTAGAGCCAATGGTTAGATTTAATGGGAAAATAAAAGTTTCCATTTATAATAGTTTTTAATATTCAGAAAAAGACCTTGTAACAATTTCATTTGTACAGTATCTGCTTGACTAAAAGCCTAAAATCTTATTAAGAATTATTGAAGAGTTTACAATAATGTAGAAAAAATTTACATCATTCATTGTTGACTGACAAATTGCTATATACAGTGCTATCCTAATTATATTTGCATTGCATAACTCGGATAGGAATATGACCAAAAGAAGGATATAAGAATACAACCTTGGTCTTCTTTAAGCTTTAAGTTATTGTTATTTTTTATTTGAATACTCCTATATTTTTAAAGCCTGTATCCCTACCCACCAATCTCAGAAGCTAAGCAGGGTCATGCCTGGTTAGTACTTGGATAGGAGACCACCTAGGAATACCAGGTGCCATAGGCTTAGGAGAAGGACCTGGCACCCACTCCCAAAAAACAATCCTATGAATAGCAGAGAAGCACTAACAATAGTGTTTTGCCTGTAGTATATAGGGTCACTATGAGTTGGACACCGACTGGATGACACCTAACAACAACATATTTTTAGAATTTTATATCATGAGCACATATTTTATAATATGAATAAAATCTTAAAAAATAATGGAGATTTTTTTTAAAAAATGTGGATATTTGATCTGGAAAAATTGAAAGAGTAAATAAAGTTTTGACCATTTTATGAACATTAAAAGTGATGATTCCTAATTTCATATGATTTTTAACAATTAGAAATGACTTCTCTTACCCTAGCCCTGCATTATTTTGAAGAAAGTTCTAGGTATCAAACTATTTCAACTTCAACTATTTGGGGATGTTTCTAAAGTAAAAGGCATCTTTTGTGAAATAAAACCATACTACCATTATCATAGGTGAACATTTAACAATAATTTCTTAAAATTATCAAATATCCAATCAATATTCAAATTTACTAGTTGTCTCATAATTTTTTACATTATTTAAATCAGAATTCAAATAAGATATATGCTGTAGGGCACTGCCTAGAGAGGCAGTTCACCCTGGGGCCTATCTAGGCTCCCTTGGAGGACTGAGGCTTGTTCCCCAGGTAGTCACCTTTGCCCTACATCCTGGAACTCAGGGTCATTGAGCTCCCCAAGATGGCTCTGGCATGTATTCCCTTGCCTCCACCCCCTTGGCACTGATTGGCTATTTCCAAACCCCTGAATGGCTCCTGATTGGACCATTCTGGAGCCACCCCTGATTGGCTACTTCTACAAAGCTCAGATCATAATAAAAGGAGGGGGTAGGGAAGATTAGAATGAGGTCAATATAAATGGACTAGAAATCGCATGTAATTGTTCTAACAAGATAAAAACAAAGACCACTACAGGAAAAGTTTCTATCTTAAACAGAAATGGAACCCAAGAACATAGTGAAAAATACTACATAGTAAAAGATAGAGAAGACTTGGATGGGAAACTTAGATGGGAAGGGGGGAGGGGGGAAACATAGGGGAGGGTAAGGGATAACCTATATGAATAATGTTTATCAAATTGCATATATGAAAATTGTCACAATGAAAAGCATGTCAAAATGAATCACATTATGATGTACATTAAAAATTTCTAATAAAAAAAATAAAAAACCCCACCAAATTTGAATATCCCCTCTGATTGGCTGAAACCCGTATGAGGTGACTGCCTGTGATTGGTCCTCGGCAAGCCTCAGAAGAGTATATAAGGGCGGTACACAGAGCAGTCTGGGTCCATTCCATTGACCGGGACTGACAAGGAAGAAATAAAGAGCTGTTGGAACAGAGCACTCGGAGTCTTCATTGGGAAGAAGCAAGGAGCAGCCCTGGGCAGAAGCCTTTGAGCCTGCCTTTTTCAAGGCTTCTCAGAGCAGCAGTGGGTAAAAGCCTCCTTTCTGGGTGGCATGGCTCCTGGGTGCCCAGCTCCCCCTCACCAGAAGACTGGTCTTTCGCTGCTGGTCCCTGCTCACGGCTGGATGACTACATGTCCAGCGGCAGGGCGATGCCCCACAATATGCCTCTCCAGTCTCTTAATTTACAGGCTTCTCCTTAATCTGTTTTGGAATTGAATTTTATTTTTTTGGACAAAATGGGTCTTTTAACTATTAGATTTTCTTCTGTAGTTTGGTTGGATTTTACTCATAAAAAGTCTTGTATTCCATTTAGTATAGTCCCTGTATTTTATCTAAATTTCAAGTTATTTCTAGATGCCTATCAATTCACACTAGTTTTCAGTTTTATTTCTTTTTCTTTTATGCCGATAACATTAGAGACTACCTTAAAAATTTTGAAAAAATTGTGATACTCTCATCATTAAGATATGGGATATAGTTGCTTCTCTCTTGAATTGCAGCTTACTGTAGAAATTTTACATAGTCTACAGTGGATAATGGGAGAAGGGTTTGGCAATCCACTCCTGAGGAAATCCTGAAACAATCAGCCATTGAAAACCCTATGAAGGTCACTATGAGTTAGACACAACTCAATGATACCTAACAACAACAACAACATCATGCTTCATTTACTAATTGAAATATTAAGAAAAACTTCCCAATTGATTATTTGACTATATGAAGTACTGTTTGTATAAAAAAGTATGAAAACTTCATTGTAAATTCTAGTAAAATGGTTATAATTGTGATCACATTCAATTAATGATCATAATAAAAAGCTAGGAGTATTTTTAGCATCTATGGGATTACTACATTTTTTTCTCTAATCAAATAAGAACACAGTTGTTCCCATCTTCACTGACACCCAGGTGGGTCCAGGTGACTGTGTTATAGCCAATGAGGCAGGCATAAATGATGCCCTAAAGCTGTGCTCACTCATAAAGTGTCCTGTGGGATTGTCCACACTTTTTTTTCTATGTGACTAAAAGTAAAGAGGGTTGGGGTTTAGCTCACTTGGGAGAGTGCTGCTTTGTGCTCTCTGAGGTCCTGGATTTGATCCCCAGCACTGTATAAAGGGGAGGAGGACCTGGCAGCTCACTCAAGAAACAATCTCCAAACAATCAGCCATTGAAAACAATATGAATAGCAGAGAAGCACTGACTTACTGGCAAGCATGGGACAGTGTCAGGGAGTATTTCATTGTACATAGGTCAATATGAGTTGGACCAGACTCGATGGCATAAAGAAGTAAATTCCTGAGTCAAACTTTTAGAAAACTTCTTAGGAGTATTTCTGAACTCACATTCAACTGTAATATAAGCCAAAAAATACACTGTTAAAGTGTTACGCTTCTGAAGTTTGTTGTTATTGTTAGGTGCCGTGGAGTTGGTATTTGACTCACAGCGACCCTACATACAACAGGTGAAACACTATTGTCAGTGCTTTTCTGCTGTTCATAGGGTTTTCAATGGCTGATTGATTTTTGGGAGTGGGTTCCCTGGTCTGTCTCTCAAGCCTACAGCACCTGGTGTTTCCAGGGGTTCTCCTATCCAAGTACTAACCAGGCCTGACCCTGCTTAGCTTCCAAGATCTGATGGGATCGGATACCACAGGGCTATGGCTGCAGGCTCTGAAGTTTAGGGCATTGTTAAAAAGCAAATATTAATTTCCAAGGTTAACACAGGCCTTGACAACTGGAGAGACTGACCTCAAAGATTGGGAGACATGAAAATTGAGGTTGTTTAGTAACAATCCACTTGGTAAACTGTTACTTAGAAGAATTTGAGAAGCAAAGTTTCTATCTACTAAGATTGGTTGGTTGGTAGGTAGGTGCTGTCGAGTTGTATCCGACTCATAGTGACCCTCATAGGGTTTTCAATGGCTGATTATTCCGAGATTGCCTTGAGAGTGGATTGGCATGTCCTTCTCCCGTTATTTGGGGTGCTGGGAATCGAACCCAGGGCCTCAGAGACTGCAGATTGGTGCTCTACCAACTGAGCTAAATTCTAGCGCCCATCTACTAAGAAGGGAGCTCTTATGAATGTGATTGTAGGGGCAAGAAAACCTTAGGATGTGTTCATTGTTGTTAGTCATTTTGACAAGGTAAATTTTAGAATTAATTGGCAGGTTTTGCCCGCATGAATAAGAGGAATTCTAGAATTCTAAAGTCCAGTAATTCAGAATCAACAGAGTTTAAAAAACTAAGTTTCTAAACCTTTTTTAAGAGTTGGGATTTCAAAATGCCATGAGGATAAAACCATTTTACAGACAAGAACTTTGACTTAATAATTGACTTGTTTTTTTAAGGGCTTTTTTTCCATTACATGTAGCAGTTGTTGTTGTTTTTTTTGTTGTTGTTAGGTGCCGTAGAGTCGTGTCCTACTCATAGCGACCCTCACAGGGTTTTCAATGGCAGATTGTTTCAGGATTGCCTTGGGAGTGGGTTGCCACATCCTTCTCCCATTTTTGTGGTACTGGGAATCAAACTCGGGACCTCAGAGACTACAGAGCGGTGCTCTACCAACTGAGTTAAATCCCAGCCCCTTGTTGTTGTTAGGGCTGTCAAATTGAGTCCAACTTCATAGTGACCCTATACACAACAGAACAACACACTCCCTGACATTGTGCCATGCCCAGTGCTATGTCAGCACTTCTCTGCTATTCATAGGGGTTTCAATGGCTGATTTTTGCAGGGAGTGGGCTGCCAGTTCCTTGTCCCACTCCAATAGCACCCAGTTCCCATGCAGTCTCCCATTCAAGGACTAACCAGACTCAATCCTTCTTAGCTTTCCAGATCTGGTAATATCGGATGCCAGGGGGCTAAGGTTGCAGGCATTACATGTAGAAAATTACATAATTGAACTACAGTTGAAGAATGGGAAAAATTTGAAGACACACATATTGGTGCAGTGATACTCATATAACTCAAATGAGTTGGTAGAAAAAAATCATAAAACCTTGAGTTCAGTTGTCACTTGGAAAGTTGAAGCTTTATCTTTTCACTTTTCAGGCTTTTGTGCTCCCACTAGACTTTTGTCAATGAGTCATCACAAGCAAAGCAGACTGCAGGTGTTGCTAATGATCACTTATATATTATCACACTGTTCCAAAGCTGCACTTTGACACTTATTCCAGATTTAGCTATTTTTATTTTAACTGGTGCTTTTGGAGATTTGGTACCTAGCCAGCTGGCATGGTCCAGCAGGTAAGGCAGAGAAATAGCTCTTCTGTCATGGTAAAATGAAAGCAAATTGACTAATGTGTACCAATGATAATATGAAATAGGCTACTTTCCTCCACTGAGTCAGGTATTCTTAGCATAATGGCTGAAGATATTGTAGCAGCCAGATATAGTGCCAGGAAATGAACCCCCAGGCTGGATGTTGTTGTTGTTGTTAAGTGCTGTCGAGTCGGTATCTGACTCATAGTGACCCTCATAGAGTTTTCGATGGCTGACTGTTTTGGGATTGCCTTGGGAGTGGATTGCCAGGTCCTTTTCCCATTTTTGTGGTGCTGGGAATTGAACTCAGGACCTCAGACACTGCAGTGCAGTGCTCTACCAACTGAGCCAAATCCCAGCCCTCTCAGGCCGGAAGGCACTCAAAAAAATGACTGAGGAAGAGTTGCCTCCTCAAAGTAGAGTTGACCTTAATGATGGGAGTGGAGTAAAACCCCTGGGACCTCCATTTGCTGATGCAGCACAGCTTAAAATGAGAAGAAAAACAGTGTCTGCAACAACGGGTTCAAACATAAAAAGACTGTGCATATCACAGTATTGGGTAGTGTTTCGTTCTGTTATACATAGTGTGGCTATGAGTCGGACCTGATTCAACAGCATCTAACAACAATAACAGATTAAGAAAAATGCAAAAGTCTAATATGTTAGTCATTTTCCCATTGCTGTTACACTACCTGAGAGAAATAAAAGAGGAAGGATTTATTTTCCCCCACTATTTCAGAGAGTTCAGTCAATCATGAAGGGGAAGGCATGGGGTACCAGAGCAGCTCACATTGTGGCAGCCAGGAAGCAGAGAGAGAGAATTTCTGTGCTAGTGGGCTTTTTCCTTTTCCATTTTTATTCCATCCAGGGGCTGGGGTTTAGCTCAGTTGGTAGAGCACTACTCTGCACTCTCTGAGGACCCAGGTTCAATCCCCAGCACTGCAAAAATGGGAGTAGGACTCCTAAAGTAATACCAAAACATCAGCCACTGAAACCCTAGGAGGGTCACTATGAGTTGGACTCAACTTGAAGGCACATAACAATAACAACAACAACAGTAATTACATCCAGGCTCCTAGCCTGTAAGATGGGACTGTCTCTCTTCACAGTGGGTCTTTCTCAGAAATATTTTGAGTTCTACAGAGACATTTATCTAAGAACAAACTGTTTTTCTTATTCTTATTTTTGTTCTATATTTTAACCATAAAATACCAATACATCATTTGCTTTTATGATATGCTACACTGAAGGATTTTTAAGTGGTTAACAGTGGCACATACTTCTTCCTGGTTTATAATTCATTATTACTTGATTTTGAAAGAGTTATCTATATTCAGATTAACATACCTTTTAGATTATATTTTAAATATATATTTTCTGTTAGATGAGTCACAATATTTATCTCTGTACCAATTTATGTGTACTTTACTTGCTTCAGTTTATACTATTATGAATTATATTGCAATGATCATTCTTATACATGTCTCCTTACTAATTTATACGAGAGTTTCTCTGTGGTGAATACAAGCAATAAAATTCTTGTGTCATGAGATACAAAAAATTACCACATCTTCCCAAACTAATCTCCAGAGAAACTGTACCACCCTGGCATCTCATCTGATCAGATCTCAGAAGTTAAGCAGGGTCAGCCTGGTTAGTTAATGGATGGGAGACTGCCTGGGAACACCAGGTGCTGTAGTCTTGGGAGAAGGACCGGGCAATCCATTCCCCAAAAACAATCAGCCATTGAAAACATTATGAATAACAGAGAAGCACTGACAATAGTGCCAGCTATGGCACATTAGGTCGCTATGAGTTGGGTCATTATGAGTTGGATCTGACTGGATAATGCTTCACAACAACAACAACAACAACAACAACAACAACAACAACAACATTCCTGCTAAGAATATCTGAGAATCTATTTCTCCAACACCTGTTATTGTCAGATTGTTTTGCATTTATACCAATGACAATCATAAAATGTTATCTCATATTTTAATTTGTATTGCCCTTACTAGGCAGTTAATTCTAATATTACCTGTTGAGAGGTGAAGTCTTTAAAAGATGAGTAGATCATGAAGATTCTGCCCTCATGGATGGATTAATGTTGTTATCCTTAGAGTGGGAGTGGGTTGCTGATAAAAGGATGAGTTTGGCCCCCTTCTTCCCTCTCCCTCTCTCTCTCTTTCCCTCCCTTTTGAATGTGTACCAGTACACAAGCATCCTTTCTTGCTCTGCTGCTTTCCACAGTCAGATGCTATAGCAAAAATGCCATTGCCATATGACAATCCCTTGTTCTTGGACCTCTTAGCTTCCAGAACTGTAAGAAACGAATCTCTGTTCTTTATAAATTATCCAGTCTGTAGCATTTTATTATAGTGACACAAAACTGACTGAGACAACTATTAAGCAGTATAAGCAGGGTTTCCTGTAGAAATTAATGAAGGCTTCACCCAAAGATTGCTGCCTATTCCCACCAAACTTCAAAGCTATCTTCCTGCATAAAAATGTGCATTTCTCTGGAGAGAATGAGTTTCTGTTGAGTTTTTTGAGACATTTACAAGGGAGTATCTGACATATGGTTGAAAATTTATGCCTGATAATTACAGAGCACTCTATGGTTTTAAAAATGTTTTCCCATTTAACTTGTGTCACTGAGTTATTACAAAATTTTTGTAAGGTTGTAAATGTGGTGTTTCTCATTTTACATGAGAGGAAATTGAGGTCTCAAAAGACTATGTGACCTATAAGATTGTCTAGCTAGTAGTAGCAGGGACTATTTAAATTTAGACCTTCTGATATTAACTGCAACAGGGCTTCTTAAATATATTCATATGTCTTATTTTATTATAGAAAACCTAAATTGAAATCTCTGTACTGTATACTCATTTTTAAAAATATGTCTTTGGTAGACCTCATCATTATATTCAAGAGAGAACTGAAGTATAATTCTACTCTAGAGTTCAGGAGGAAGTTAGTAACATAATACACATAGAAAGATCTAATAGAAATTGTTGTTGTTGTTAGGTGCCATCTAGTTGTATCTGACTCATAGTGACCCTATGTACAACAGAATGAAACATTTTCCTGACACTGTGCCATGCCTGGCCCTGTGTCAATACTTCTCTGCTATTCATAGGGTTTTTAGTGGCTGATTATTTCAGGAGTGGGCTGCAAGATCCTTCTTCCATTTTTGCAGTGGTGGGAATTGAACCCAAAGCCTCAGAGCCCACAGAGCAGTATTCTACCAACTGAGTTAAATCATGTTGATAATATGAAAGAGTGTTGTGTGTGTTTGTATGATTGGTGTGGCTGAGGTCACATTTCAGAACAATAACTACAGAAGAACTAGAAGACTTGGATTCTTCTTTCCATGTGGGGCAGGAAACACAAATTGTGAAAATTCCACCAAATGCAGGAAAAACTATTCAAAGGATTATCAACAGTCATGAAAATGATTCACACCAAAAGATATTGTAGAGTAAAATGTGAATTTTAATGATTACTTACCATCCTATTTGGGGCTGGGGTTTTGGTCAGTTGCTAGAGTGCTGCTCTGTATAGTCTCTGAGGCCCTGGGTTCAATCCCTCACACCGCAAAAACAGGAGAAGAACCTGGCAACCCACTCCCCAAAACCATCAGCCATTGAAAACGCTATGAATAGCAGAGAAGCACTGACAATAGTGTTTTGCCTTTTCTGCATAGAGTTGCTATGAGTCAGACACTGACTCAATGGCCCCTAACAACAACAACAATCAAAGAAAATGCTAATATATTTAAATCAACCTTTATAGTATACAGAAATATGCTTATCATAGAAGATGTATCTGATGTTAACACTTTCTGATAATTTAGGTTTACTGGAAAACCATGTAGCCTATTGGTAAAACAGAAAAATCTTAATGAAGCCAGACTCAGTTATGTGTGTATACAATGTCAGCAACTCAGGAGGCTGAGGCAGGAAGATTGCAGGTTCAAGGGCAGAGGCAGCCTGTGCAATTTAGCAAGATGCTGTTTCAAAATAAAAAGGGGGCTAGATGTGCATCTCAGTGGTAAAGTTCTTGCCTAACATGCATGAGGTCCAGGATTCACCCTCAAGTACTGCAAGAGAAGAAAAGAAAAGAAATAAAATAAAAAGAAAAGAAAGAAAAAATAAAGAAAAGAGAAAACAGGCTTGACAATACGGTGAATGACTACTAAGATGTTGATTAAAAACAATAGCAATATAATACTAATACACATCCAAACTAAAAGGCACAAATTTCAATGCAGACTCAGTCTTCAGAAGTATATTCCTATGCAATGCATTTTAAACTCTATTCCATATTCACCTTGATCTCCTAGTTTCTGAACAAATACATAGTAGAAATGGAACAAGGTGAATCCAGGTGTCTATATTATTATTTTAGAAACTGGAACATACATAAGACTCACTTCTGAGGGCTTCTGTACATTGACAGAAACAAAATCCCCACCACCATGGGAGATTAAGTCACACAGGAACACTTAAGTTTAGTGGGCTGAAGGTGAGACCAGAGGCAGTTCTATGACAGGAACAATTGTGGCTAAAACCCCAGAGGATGGCCTGATGGCCTGACAGACCCTTTTTATGCAGCTAATTGCAGCAATTCTATGGATGAGAGAAGCAACAGAAAATGGTAGGGAGGAGCACTGCAAGTGCTTATGTTTCTAAAAACACCATTTAATAAATTATAAGAAGACTAAAAGGGAGGGAAGCGACTGAGTGGGGAAGCGTGGGCTGATTCCCCAGAGAGAGCTTAGAACACGGGAAGGCGAGGAAGCCGAAGGTGGACTATGGATGAAATATTTACAAAACAAACCCCACCGGCAATAAGAATTGAATATTTTATATTTTGACTTATTCAACTTTTATGATTTAATTGTTTTTCCTCATGGAGTTTAATTATGCTTTCCCCAGGGCCACAAGCTTTGAAAACTTTGAAAAAAATAAAGATATTTTGTTTACCAGGCAGGTTTCCTCAGCTCACTTGAAACTGAAGTATGTGTTTTGTTAAAATCTTTTTCCAAGGGTGGCTGTTCAGCATTTCAAGGTATCTGCTATGCCATTTTAAAAAATCCTTAATAGTTTGGCAAAGACAGTGCCTTCTGTGATTAATTTTTTTTAAGTTTTCTACGCTATGCTTATAGCAACATATACTCTACACTTATCACTAAATACACTACAGTATGTACACTACATACTACATACAGTATATACACTACATACACTACATACACCACAGCATTTACACTAATCAAATATGAATAACATCTGCAATACCTATATATGGGAAACACAATAATATTCTTGTAAATATTTTCTACTAAGAGCTAACTAGCTGTTATATGTGCACAATACAGGAAATATATTGTTATTGTTGTTGTTAGGTGCTGTGGAGTCCAGTCTAACTCTTAGTGACCCTATGTACAACAAACGAAACACTACCCAGCACTGTGCCATGCTGAGTACTATTGTCAGTGATTCTGTGATATTCATAGGGTTTTGAATGGCTGATTGTTTTGGGAGTGGGCTGCCAGGTCCTTCTCCCAAGCTTATTGTTGTTGTTAGGTGCTGTCATGATGGATCCGACTCATAGCCACCTTGTATACAACAGAATGAAATACTCTTTGACACTGTGTCATGCCTGGCACTATGTCAGTGCTTCTCTGCTATTCATAGTGTTTTCAGTGGCAGATTGTTTCCGGAGTGGATTGTTTCAGGCAGATTGTTTCCGGATTGCCAGGACCTCTCCCTACCCTGTAGCACCTGGCATTCCCAGGCGGTCTCCCATCCAAGGAATAACCAGGCCTGACCCTGCTTAGCTTGTGAGAAATAATGAGATCAGATGCCAGGGTGCTACAGTTATAGGCTATGAAATATATTATGAGACAGTAATTCAAGCTTATCTTTATTTATCAATTTATTTATGTATTTATTCCAACTGTTATTTAATTCATTCATGTATATGTTCATGTATTCATTTGTTTTTTGTTGGTTTGGATTTTTTTTTTTCAGTATTAGGGATTGAACTCAGGGCCTTGCACATGCTAGGCAAGTGCTGTACCACTGAGCTGCACCCTCAGCCCTCCTCCCCACCACTTACCCACTCTTTAAAAATTTTAAGACAGGATCTTGCTGAGTTGTCCAGGCTGCCTCTGGCCTCAAACCTGCAATGCTCTTGCCTCAGTTCCCTAGCTGCTGGGATTATAGGTGTGGCCACCATGCCCAGTGCACTCATTCATTTGAATCCAACTTGCCTCTGCCACTATTAGAAATATATAGTAGAGGGGGTTGGGGATTTAGCTCAGTGGTAGAGCACTTGCCTCACAAGTGCAAAGCCCTGGGTTCAGTCCTCAGCAACAAGGAGAAAAAAAAAGGAAAAATATAAAAATATAATAGAGGAAAGAGGAAGGAAGGAAGGTAGGTAGGAAAGAAGGAAGGAAGGATTAATTATCAGGGAAATGCAAGTCAAAACCATAATGAGATATGACTTCACCCCAGAAAGACTAATGATGAACAGTAACATGGAGGCTCCTTAAAAAAACTTAAACTTACTCAAAAATAGAACTACCAAATGATCCCGCAATTCGCTATCAGGTATATACCCAAAGGAAATGAAATTGGTACGCCAAAGAGACACCTGTCCCGACATGTTTATTGTGGCACTTTTCACAGTAGGTAAGAAATAGAAACAACCTAGGAGTCTATCATCTGATGGATAATGAAAATATGGCACATATACACAATGGAATGCTATTCAGCCACAAAAAGAATGAGATACTGTCACTTGCAATAACATGGATGGAACTAGAAATCATTATGTTAAATGAAATAAGCCAATATCACAGAAGGGAGAAGGACCCAGCAACCCACTCCCATAAAACACTCTGCCATTGAAAACTCTATGAATAGCAGAGAAACACTGACAATAGTGTTTTGCCTGTTGTACATAGGGTCGCCATGAGTCTGACACTGACTCAGTGGCACCTAACAACAACAATATCACAGAAAGACAAGCACTACATGATCTCACTCGTATGTTGAGGTCTCTAGTCTCAACTTATTATGGAATGTAGCATGAAACTTAGAAGCTTTTCTTTATTTTATTTTTTTTCAGTACTGGGGGTTGAACCCAGGGCTTTGCGCTTGCATGCTTTGAAAGTGCTGGACCACTGAGCTGCACCCCTTGCCCATTTTTTTTTTTTTTTTTACTTTTTCAGACAGGGTCTCGCTAAGTTACGCAGACTGCCTCTGGTCTGGAACTTGCGATCCTCCAGCCTCCGCCTCCAGAGCCACTGGGATTATTGGCGTGTGCTGCCGAGCCAGGCTCGAAACTTAGAAGCTTGTCTAAATAACATACAGGGTTGAGAGTAGGATGGTTGTTACCAAAGGTTGGGGAGAATAATGGGTCAGAGAGGTACGGGAAAAATCGATCTATTGATAGTAAGCTACAGTTAGATTGAGTAAGAAACTCTGGTGTGCTACATTGCACAGTGGGATGTGTACAGATAAGAGTAATACACTGTATATTTCAAAGGGCTAGAAGATAGGAAATGTTAAATATTTGATAAGATAGATATGTTTACAATGTGTACATTATTTGAACTTCCACATGGTACCACATACAATGTACAATTTTCATGTTTTGTTTTATCAGAGATAAATTTGAAAGGACATGTGGCTATGATGAACAATCAATGAGTCTGTAAGTCATGTACAAGGTGTGATAAAATATAGTGAGTGTTTAAACTTTAACAAAAAGTACAGTAAATGACACATTGTCATTAATCCCCCTCAAAACATGTCCCTTGGCTTCTAACACACTTATCCCATGATTCTTGCCACTTTCTAAAACAGTTATGTAGTAAATTAAAAAAATTTAGACAGTCACTATATCTTTTCATCCCACCTCCTCAGCATTTTCTTTTCTTTTCTTTGAGGGAGGGGTGATAGGTGAAGGTTGAGACAACGTCTCACTATGATGCCAAAGCCAGCCTCAAACTTGCTATGCAGCCCAGGCTGGCCTGGAACTTATGATCCTCCTGCCTCAGTCTCCCAAATGCTGAGATTACACATGTATGCCACTACACTTAGGTATCACTGGCAAGAGTAGGTGCTAAACCTTGTCAGTTTGACAATAAAAAACCCTATTTATCTTGCAGGCATTTATATCTATGTATATATGCATGCATCTTAATTTGGGTATTTCTGTATGCACCAAAATGTCAAAGGATGAGAAATTTGGTTAATTCACTGACTTTTTTTTAATCTGTATTGTCTAAATATCTTTTATTTTTCCTATATATCTCTTGCAATAAACTCAAAGCCTTTCTACATGGTCAAAGTCTTGATGGCATAGGCATAGAATGTAGTTTTCTGAGGAGTTTTGAATATTTGTTGAACACTTATTAGAAAATCTCCAATTTCATTTTTCTGAATACTCATTCAACTGATAACTATTGACTAGGAGTTCTATGTAAAGTGGCATGTCACTTTGAGTCAGCTTAGTCTTGCCTTCACAATTAGTCATATGCATTTATGTACTTGAATAAATAATCCCAATTGGGTCTATTTTTATAGTTTTGAAACTTAGCCCAAGGCATATTTGGTTTGGTCAATGTTAGCTATTTTTTTATGATGTAATGTGATAGAGGGCTGGGATTTAGCTCAGTTGGTAGAGCGCTGCTCTGCAGTGTCTTAGGTCCCGAGTTCGATTCCCAGCACTGCAAAATGGGAGAAGGACGTGGCAACCCACTCCCAAGGCAATCCCAAAACAGCCATTGAAGACCCTATGAGGGTCACTATGAATCAGACTCGACTTGATGGCACCTAATAACAACAACAAAAACAACAATGTGATAGAAAGAAGTGGTATATGAAGGTATCACTGGCAAGAGTAGGTGGTAAACCTTGTCAGTTTGACAATAAAAAACCCTATTTATCTTTCAGGCACTTATATCTATGTATATATGCATGCACCTGCAGCTGTTACATCTGATGCTGTCAGATCTCAGAAGCTATGCAGGGTCAGGCCTGCTTAGTACTTGGATGAGAGACCACCTGGGAATATTGGGTGCTGTAGGCTTGGGACAAGGACCTGGCAGCCCACTCCCCCAAAACAATCAACAATTGAAAACCTTATGAATAGTAGAGAAGAAACAGTACCAGGCACGGCACAGCGTCAGGAAGTATTTTGTGTGTTGTACCTAGGGTTGCCGTGAGTCAGACCCAACTCAATGGCACCTAACAACAACAACCACACATATGCATGCACATACACAGATAACTATATATACACAAAAATATGTATATAGAAGTGTATATATAGAGAGATTTGCAAAGCATTTGTAAAATTATTGTGACTTTTTTATTACCACCAATAACCAAAGCAGATGTTAAATGTTTACAGTTTGCAATCCATTTATTCTCTTTTATCTGGATGAAGTGTTTTCAACTGGAGCCCTGTCTTCACTCCTACCCCATCCATGAATATATTCTTGTTAAAAACAAAAATGAGAGATTAACTGTTTAAAGCATACAAATTAATCTGTGGACAAATTTTCCAGGGAAAATAATGAGTTTTAACATTGAAATTATCATAATATTTATCACAAGAGGCTCATCCATTACAACACACACACACACACACAGACACACACACAAACATGCATTAAATAGGAAATACTTGCATAAGGAATGTATATATAATTTACACAGCATTTTGTATTGTAATCCTGACACTCCTGTCCTATCCTATCCTGTAACTTCCTCATTGAACTCTGAAAATAAACTACTATGAATAAAGCAATATAGAAGATGTAAGTCTCCATTGCTTTTTTCTTGGGAGACAGCCAGCCTCTCTCTACAGAAGCGGTTCTAAGGTCTTGTGCGATAGCTCTGCTGAAAAATTGCACTGGCTTGCCAAATATCCTAATGACTGTTCGCTCAGCAGTTGGTAATGGTGAAATGTTATTCTAGTAACCATAATGTCGCTCATAAAACAATTGCATACAATATGTACTGTACTTCTATTTTAGTGAGCTCTTCTGTCAGAATAGCAGTGCCAGGAACCATTTAGCATTTCATAGCAAACTGCTTACCAGTCCTCCAAGAGTAATACCGCAGAAAGAGTGAAGAAATGCGTGATTAAAAGTGTTCACTGGGAGTGGACCATTGAATGCAACCCAATGCTGCAAAATAAACCAGCCTTCACATATGTAGGTGCTCATCATATAAATGACAGTTCTATGTGGTCATTTAATTTTACGATCTCAATTCTTGCATATATTGCTCACATAAATATAGTGTTCTCCTGCAGGGAGGTCTGCTGGGTGTTGTAAAATCAGTGAGACCTCAATGGGTTCAAATGGACATCTTTTATAATTATTGCTATAAAATTTCTTGACAATGCATTTTGTTGTCCAATGGCTAAAGAAAATGATTTTCCAAAAGAATAGCTTTCAACAAAGGGAGTAAGTGAGCCTAGGAATTTGTTCCTCCTTTCACCCATATTTAAATTACCTTCCTCCACTCACCTATTGGAGGGCTTCCTGCTCTTTAGAAGTTCTTAAGACATCCCTTCCAGTTGGAGAGAGGCAGGCCAGGTCTGAATTGTTTTCTGGTTTGTTGAGGCAATGTGGAATATCTAGAGGGAAGGATTAATTTGCTGCCAAGTGCAATTAAAATCTATTTACAGGGATTTCTTTCATGCACTTTTAAAAATAAGGAAAGGATAGGGAGAAGAGTTCCATAAAATCTGGATTAGAAATGGTTTGGGAAAAAAACATACCAACTTTGAAAAATGATGCCAATAGCGTTATGTGTTGCTTGAAAGATGCTATTACTTTTAGTGACTTCATTAGGTCCCATCAATATGGATTTTCTCTTCAATGTATTGGGACATTTTGATTACCTCCTAGTTTTTGTATTACTTCCAGGGTAATAAGTTGCGATTAATATTGTTGCCTTGTGTGACAAGTATTTAATGGCATGCTAATTAGATCTGGGCATTTGTTTTCTATGATTGTCCTGTAACTACCATAGCAAGCATTTCTTCATGTGGCTGGGTGGAAACACAATGAAGTATTTGCTATTTGTTGTGGAAAAAGGAAATAAACTGTTTCATATAGTTTTAAATGTGAAAATATTAAAGGCAGAGTCACATTAGTTGAAGAGGAAGGATGGGAAGGGAGCAATGAGCCCTGGATTCACCTGTGTAGAAAGCAGGGGTGCCATATAGCCCAAGGGGGAACATGTCCTGAGAGCATTTAAGCTCTAGGTTTATCTGTCCCAAGGTTACCCCTCAAACCCCCTGTATAGATCATTTATCCTTTGCCTCTACTGCTTTTGGTGGTGCTCTGGTGGCAGCATTACTATTGGGGTGGAAATCTAGCGTCCTCCTGCTTTCCTTTCTGAGATTTGGCAGGCATGGGTGTATAACAGGAGCGGAAGCCACACCAGGTCATTATAATCTGCTCTCCACAGGGATTAGTTAAAGAAAACACATGACTTAGTCTAGTTACCATCTAGTAGATTTCAGAACTTTTATAGAAACCACTGGAAAATAACAGCAACAAACAAGATAGATCCAGAAGTTGATGCTGGAGGAATTGTGAAGAAGGTTGTGCCATTGCCCTGCTATTGTCACCACTACCTGCCAACACACACACACACACACACACGCACGCACGCACGCACGCACCAATTCGTACGTGGAAGCCCTAACCCCTAATGTGACTATTAAGAAGCTCATGAAAGTTAAATGAGTTTATAAGGATAGAGTCCTTGATCTAACATAACTGGTGTCCTTATAAAAAGGAAAACACTAAGTATGCCTTGCACACCATAAAAAAAAACAAGGCTCTAGTGAGAAGATAGCCATTTTCAAGGCAAGGGGAGAGGCCTCAAAAGAAACCAAGCCTGCCAATATCTACATCTTTATCTTGGAATTCCAGCCTCAAAACTATGACATAGATTTCTGTTATTTAAGGTGTGCAGGTTCTGGTATTTTGGTACAATCCTAGCAGATGATTCTATTGCCTATTCCATGGCTTCCAACTTCAGGGTATGTCTTAGTGCTAATGATTTTCTTCTAGGATTCATTTTGTTCTTTTAATCGACAGACACAATTATTTTTATTTTCAGAAAAGTTCTCTTTTTTATGTGATCATCAAATACTTTTATATGGAAAGGGCATAATGAAACCCACTAAGTTGTACACAAGCTAAAGAAATTACTTAAAAAATACCTTCATCCATGTCATTTGACCTTTATAGAAATAACATATACCTTGGAATCCTGTGTCTGCTTCCATAGTTATTTTATCTCTAATTCATCCCAACTCCCCCCACCCCTTTTTTGTTGCTGTTAGAGCTTTGTTTGTTTCACTTAATGTGTGTATTTCAAAATGCCCATTACTTCTGGCTTTTCATCCAGAGATGGTGAGATCTGGATTTGGGTTTCACATATGGGTGACCTATCATTGACCTTGAGGCTAGAGCAAACACTACAAATGCTGAAATGCTGCCAAGCAGCTTGCCATCCAGAATAGCAAAAGCCTCTAAAAAGAAATTCCTTACATGTGGAGCACTGTCAAGAAACCTATGAATGAGAGGTTTTCTAACCAGACACTAATAGAGCCCAATTCTCAGTATTGTTTTATGTGCAATCTGTTGGTGATAGATAACACTGAAAAATGCTTTACAACAAATCTTAGAAACATATTATGTCAGCGATTAATCCCAATAACTTTTGCCTCATCAACAATTATCCAAATCATTAATTTCTCTGATTTGACAAAAGAATAAGATGCAAATTAGCTATTTAACTAAAACTTATATTGTTTCATAAGAGAAATATCTTACTATGAGCACATTTAATATTTCCCTTTGCTTAAATCATCTCAATAAAGGCTGTCTTAAAATCTTCTTGTCTCAATAGCTCTATTAACTCTTATAAATATTGGAAACTCACATAATTAATTATATAATTATATATTCATTTATATTTAAGAATCAAAGTAATATAATTTTTTTTCCTTTTTCCAAGGTGGGGGGTGCTTTTCTAGTATGTATCTTTTGATTGACTTTTTTTCTTTATGCTGCTGGGTTCAATGAATCCAGCACCATAATCAAACCCTGAGCTATATCTCCAACCCCTTCAATTGATTTTTCATGAATTGATATCCCCTATGGCAGCTGGGATTTAGGTCAGTTGGGACAGCGTCACTCTACAGTCTTTGAAGTCCTGTGTTCAACTCCGAGCACCGCAAAAATGGGAGAAGTATGTGTCAATCCACTCTCAAGGCAATCCTGAAACAATCAGCTGTTGAAAACCCTATGAGGGTTGCTATGAGTCAGACACGACTTGATGGCACCTAACAACAACAACAACAACAATGCTTCCATGAGAGTTTCCTAAGATTGCCTTCCCTCAGAAACAGATGCTGAGACAAGGATTTGAGTAAAAATGATTATTTGCCAAATGATACAGAAAGCACTGATTGGAAAGTAGGGAAGTGTGTCGGCCAGGGAAGGAAGGCAATGAAGGTGCATTACTGAGAAGATTACTGCTGTTGCTGACTAAGTTTAATCCTGCTGTTGTTAAGTGCCATTGATTTGAGTCTGACTCATACTGACCCTAAGTATAGCAGAAGGAAACACTACCCAGCACTGTGCTATCCACACGATGTTTTCATGTTTGAGCCCAATGTTGCAGCCACTATGTTTCTTCTCAGTTTTGAGTCATGCCACATCAGCAAAAGGAGGTCCTAGGGACTTTACTCCATTTCCATCATTAAGGTCCACTCTACTTTGAGGAGGCAACTCTTCCCCAGTCATTTCTTGAATGCCTTCTAGCCGGGGGAGCTCATTTTCTGACACTATATTTGACAGTGTTTCTCTGCTATTCATAGGGTTTTCTATGGCTAATTGATTCAGGAGTGGGCTGCCGGGTCCTTCTCCCTAGTTTGTCTTAGTCTGGAAGCTCAGCTGAAACCTGTCCACCCCGGGTGGCCCTGCTGGTGTCTGAGATACTGGTGGCATAGCTTTCAGCATCACAGCTACATGTAAGCCCCCATAGCACAACAAGCTGACAGACATGAGGGAGAATGGGCATTAGTTGGACATTTATGTTACATTTGGAGTAACAGTGCCTCAACATTACAGATGCCTCAACTGAGACTGGAACAGGCTAGCATTATGTGGTGTTCAGTGGTATCAGTGGGTCCAATCCCTCCTCTCTCAACCCAAACTTATCTCACTGAGAATCGCATGGCAGTGTGCCATAGACTTTGTGAACTCACCAATGTGGTGCTAGGGAGTCAGGAAAGTCAAACCCATAACCAAATCTAAATCTGTCCTAGTAAGGGTGAAGCATAGCTCCCTCATGAGGGGTTAAAGGTCTAAAGTAATCTACTTGCTATCAAGTAATTTGTTGGTTGGCCTCTTCAGAGGATGATACTCTATTGGGGGGTGTCACTTTGGCTACCCTATTTTTGATCCTTTTGAATAAATACTGGGATGACCATGGACCACATCTGGCTGATGTCTAAGAGCCAACTCATTTTGTCATCTTGATTTTTAAGTGCTTCCTTTGCTGTGGATACTCTCTGAGATGTAAACATCTGCAGACTTTGTGCCCACTTCCATAGGTTGCTTCCCATGACTCTATCCCAGATATAGATTCCAGTCTTAATTTTTCTAGTCCCCTTACCAATACATCAAGCCATTTGCCATTGCTCAGGAGTCTATACATATTCTTACATGCAGCCACTTCTTCCCAAGGGAGTTGATGACCTGCCATATTGGTAGGAAGATTTTCCTTGCCTTTGTATATCAGGGCCACCCACGTGTGGGGCTATAGTTGGTAGGTATTCATTTTTAGCTTTTATGAATATGTTGAACTTCCTCATTTTTGAACCAGACCCGGGTTTGTTTATTCATTTGTTTATTATATCTTCTATCAATTGGTCATAGGAAACCCTGCCTACTATGAAGCCATGGCATGAGGTGAGGGAGAGTCAGAAATACAGAGGCGAGTGGCAGGAGGTATGGGTCACCTGTTCATTGCAACGGATGGCTCATAGATCTGCTTGAGTCTCATCCAAAGTGAAACATTTTCATTTCATAATAGACAACTGCTTTTCCTGCTTGACCTTTGATGTTTTTTGAAGCTGAGAACACATACTTTATAATGGGCAGTTCAACTTTCATATTCACTGGCTGTTTCATAATCAAGTCTTCCAGATCCCTTACCACAGGTTGAAATAGGTGGTAAAGCATCTCACTTGCCAAACTAGCCTTGATGCATACTAGCAGAGAAAACACCTATACAGGTCTTTCAATCCATCTAGACTCTATAAATCCTGAATTCCGTGGTCTCCATTGGCATTGGAGAGCCCAGTCACAAGGCAGCATCTTCGACTCTCAATCTCATCCTCACAAAACCACCTCAGGTTGAGCTTCCCAGTGATGCCTTCTCACTACAGCGTTTCTCACTGAAAGCAGTAACTTTTTAAAAGACCATTTGGAAAATCTCTAACTGATTGCTGCACTGGTCTTACATAATACATCCTATCTAATGTTCAGCTCTCTGCTGACTTTGACACTTAATATTAAGCTAAAGCATCACTAGTAGGTCCATGGACTGCCAAAACAACCAACAGATCTGTCCTAGAAGAAATGCAACCAGAGTGCTCATTAGAAGCAAGGGTGGCTAGATTGTGTCTTATATATTTCGGACATGTAGTCAGAAGAGACCAATCCCTGGAGAAAGACATCATGTTTGGGAGAGTGGCAGGTCAGCAAAAAAAGGAAAACTCTCCACCAGATGGATTGACACAGTGTCTACAACAATGGGCTTAAACATAAATAAGATCATGTGCCTGGCACAGAATTGGAAAGTGTTTCAACCTGCTGTACATAGCATCACTATGAGTTGGACTCTACTCAACGGCACCTAACAACAACAACAACATGTCCATGTCATTTACAGTGGATTATCATCTTTCCAGACTTTGAGGAGATATCCCAGCAGTGGATGCAGAGCAACTACAGATATTTTTGTCAAAAGGTTAAATCTTGAGTCACAAAAGACTACCTCCATATCAATAAGATCAAATCAAGAAATATCCAAAGATGCTGGGTGCAGTGACACACACCCATAATCCCAGTGATTCAGGAGACTAAGGCAGGAGGATCACAAGTTAGAGGCCAGAGGCAGCCTGGGCACCTTAGTAAGACCCTATCTCAAAATAAAAAGTAAAGAAAAAAAATGGGCTTGGGGTGAAGCTCAGTGGTAGAGCACTTGCAAAGCACACATGAGGCCTTGGGTTCAAACCCTCTAGTACCAAAAAAGAGAAATCAATTTTCAAAAAAAGAAAAAATATCAAAAGCCTTATAGTGGACCTTCGCTGGCTCAGTATCTTTGATATCCATCCCTACATCTTTTTCTCCTGATAGCTTTTATTATAAATTAGCCATATTTTGGAGGTCTTTTGGAGAATAATCCATCTCTCATAGCAAGGATAGTTCTTTCCTACTCAGGCCATGCTGTGATTTAATCCTAGTTAACACTGCCTCCTAGTTAACACTGTCACTATGAAAAATGTACCATTCCCACAGATCCTTATGCCCTCTACCTGAGCCAAGCAAACACAATTATTGCAGGTACCCAGTGACAAAAACCATGAGCTTTCCCTGTGGTCACACAGAAATTCTTCTCACCATCTCTCTGTTCCCAGGGTCCTAACTGGCTGCCCACAGCATAAGAAGCTTAAGGCTAAGGTGCATCAAGGCAACCTTTTTGCTTCTGGCTCTTCTGATCCTCTCTATACCCTCCCCTAAAGTCCCTGCTAAGGAGAAGCTTGCATGCTGGTCAGCCTAAGTTTACAAGCAATAGGATGCTGTTGGCTTAGGCAGGAAGAGGCACCAAGATTGGGCATCCTGGCCCTCATCTCTCTGTGACATAGGGCACCCAGCCTTCTCTTCTCCCACTAAGGGAATCAGTCCCATTGAATGACATTGCAGTCATTCAAGAGATGGAAGGAAGGATGCCTGGACAGAAGTCCTCCACATGTGCTAGAGAGGTCCATGTCTATGATTGCCTGGTGGGGATGGGGGATGAGTTTGATATAATCTTTCTTGCTGTAGACCATCTTCTTCATTAAAACAAATTATACTTATATGAATAAAAGCAATGCTCTGTTATGAAGTAAAATACATTTTTAAAAAATTGTGCAATTTGTAAGTTTTGGGGTGACTCATATACCACTACCCGCCTATTACATAAGTAGTAAAATATTTCAAGGGAGGAGTACTTATATTTTAATACTTTTAATGGCATATTTTTCCTGCTTTTTGAACAAAAAAGCACCACATTTTCATCTTGCACTGGCTCCTGCATATTATGAGTGAGAATTTGTTGGTGAGAAAAGGAGAAGAGGGTGGACAGAGAACAAGAAAAAAGAGGAAGGAGAACTGTACAACATGAATGCCTAACACAATTGGAAAAATACTTGTTAAAAATGTTTGTGATACATGTGTGGAGTAAAAGCTCATGGCAACGGCAGAGTGAATTGGTGCAAATAACAACGGTCACTGCTTTGTGATCTTCAAGGTTCGTCCTGTTACATATGAAAGGTGCTCTGTGGATTTGTTCCTTTGTATTCAACAGAGCTTTGATTTCTATGCTATTTATCTGACTTCTTTTTTCTTTTACTAATGCTTCACTTTCTAGTGATTGGAGCCAAATATATTTGCCTTAAAAAGCAATGAAACAAAGAATTCACTAACCCTAGGAAATACACATCATGCTCTGCATTATATTGAGGGCTACCAAAGAAAGCTTTATTTATGTAAGAATGTAGTTGGTAGAAAAGGGAAAGCCAGTTGCCTTGTCTTTAAAATAATAAAAAAAGCTTAATGGAAATAAGCCAAACATAATCAATTATACTTGGACATTTTGTAAAGGTAATGCTTTCCATTGGTGTTAATAAGAAGTGTACTGTGGGGAGAAGGACTATCAGTCACGGAGAAGTTGAGAGGGAGTTGAACAAGCTGGGGGGCATTATTGTGGTTGCAGTGTGGTTAAATGGGTATCCTGGGTGTCAACACTGGGACTGAGGGAGGAAGGGGAGGAGGAAAGATGGGGGACAAGAAGGCTAATTAGCAAGCACCTTTTTAAAATGTCAAGATGTTAGAACTTGTCCTTCCAACTCTTGAGGAACAGGACTGCACTTATTCTCTAGCCCTGTAGGACAAGACAAATAAGCTCGAGTTTATAAAGCAAAGGTCTTTGGCTCTTTCTTTTCTGATGACTCTGTCTCACATAATTTCCTTCCTATTTTCTTTTGAGGAAGGCTGTCCTGACAGTACGTCTCTCAGCTCCCACACAATTTATATTTTTGTTTCTTCTGCCCAACTGGCTTCTGAATTCTTTTTGAAAATTCTTTACAAACAATGGGATTTGGTCCATTTTCTCTGCTATGGGAAGGCAAAGTTTTCCTTTACTCTCTTAAGTAGGAATGGTTGGAGGTCTGCAAATTAATCAACAATGCACCAAATAACAGCAGAGAAGAGACAGTTTATTCCTATGCATACGGTAGCACATATAAGAAGCAACTCTCTGGAGGAGATAGATGTTTTTAAGCTAACCTAACAGGAGAAAGGGAGAGGAAAAAGTCTTCTATGGGAAGAATACATAAGCCTAATTGAGGAATCAAAGAGGATGCTCAGGGAGTGAATGAAAGGTATGACAGTCTGTGGTGACGTTTGTTAATGCAATTTTTCATCCTGGTGGCATGGCTCCTCTTTCTTGGCTTTGTGTCTTCCCCAAAGAAGGAATTTATGGCAGCCTCACTGTAAAAAGGTTTTGCCTTTAGTCAGATAAGGGATGCTTCTAAAGAGGTTTCTTTTTGTGTCTGTTGAATCTCAAATGTCTTCAGTTTAAAATAATCCTCATAACAACTCTGGGGTCCGAGTGGCTTCCTGCAGTACCAAAGCCTGAATGAGAAGCTGAAGGTAGAAGGAAGCTGGGCAGAACCCTGACCAAAGATCTGGCTGACATGGGGAAGTGATTATGGAGGGTCATCAATGTGTCTAGAACAGTAGAGAAAGAGAATTTCACTTGAACAGAGGTAGTGTTTTAGAAAAGCAGAGCTGGCCAATCAACAAATACATAAATGAAGCAGGACTCACCTCTGGTATAGGTAGTTTAACAATGAGTGAGCATTGAATGAGGAGCAATATTACAGCGAAGTTGGTTCTAGGTGGATTTGGCTATTCTCTCTGATTCTCTCTCTCTCTCTCTGTCTCTCTCTCTGTCTCTCTGTCTCTCTCTCTGTCTCTCTCTCTCTCTCTCTCTACATATATATGTATCTATGTATCTATCTCTATATAGATAGCTATAGATATATATCTATAATAGAAATCTATATCTATCTATCTATCCATCATTTTTGTTGTTAGGTGCAGTTGAGTCAGTGTCCAACTCATAGTTACCCTACATACAACAGGCGAAACAGTACTGTCAGTGCTTCTCTGCTATTCATAGTGTTTTCAACGGTGCATTTATATTTTTGGGAGTGGGTAGCCAGGTCCTTCTCCCAAGCCTACAGCTCCTTGTGTTTCCAGGAGGTCTCCCATCCAAGTAATAATCAGTCCCGACCCTCCTTAGCTTCTGAGATTAGATGGGATCAGATGCCACAATGTTACAGTTGCAGGCAAAATAAACAAATAAAAAAGCTGTAGGGAAAATAAAATGAACACTTTAGCCCATTGGAGGGCTGCTGAAGTAAGAGACTTATTTTTCTATTTCAATGACATTTCTCGAGTTGCTACAAAGGACAATTAAAAGACTAATAACAGATAGTAATGACACTTATTATTTACTGACTAGTAGAAACTGGATAGGGCTGGGATTTAGCTCAGTTGGAAGAGCGCTGTGCTGTAGTCTCTGAGGTCCTGAGTTCAATTCCCAGCACTGCAAAAATGGGAGAAGGACCTGGCAATCCACTCTCAAGGCAATCCCGAAACAGTCAGCCATTGAAAACCCTATGAGGGTCGTTATGAGTTGGATACCGACTCGATGGCACCTAACAACAACAACAAGAAACTAGATATTCTATAGGGAATTTTATGATAGTTGATTAGTTTAAACCTCATAGCCACTGGAGGAGGTGTCTATTATTCTCGTCATTTAGAAGAACTGAGGTGCAAAGAACTCAGGTAGCCAGCCCTAATGCCCTAATGTTGTAAATGATAGATCTAGAAATCAAAGTGTATTTTTAAGTAAAAGTATTGATTGAAATTTAAAATATATAAGTAAAAGCACTTCCAAGGGCTTCCAAGGAAAGGCCAACCTGAAATGCTGGTGCCTGCCAGGTCATTAGACCTGCTATGTCCTTGACCCTCAAGTCAAGGCCATAGGTTTAGGGCCACTTTAGTAGGCACAGCCTACATTCACATCAATGTAAATCGCTAAACAGACATCCATGTATGGGATCATGGCGCACATTTGAAAATAGACTGAATGCTGTGGTTTTGTGCATAAAGAAAATATTACAAATCTGTACTCTATTAAATAAATGCATAAACATGGCTCAGTAAATTTTCCTAAAGTTGACCCATCTGTTTATACAAAATAGCACTTATACTCACAAAGACTCTTGTCTAATTTTTACCATGACCTAAACGATTTGGAGTTTTTAAAGTATCTGAGACTGCTTTTGGTTTATCTATATAAAAGAAAAATTGCACCAAACTCATTAAATAGGCAAGGAAGGTTTTGCCTGAGACTGTTACTATATGGGGGGCTATTCATTAATTTTGGGTCGTTATGACCGAATGCCTGATAGACACAACTTAGAAGAAGGAAGTACTCATGTTGGCTCATGGGTCCAGAGATTTCAGTTCATAGTTGTTTGGCTTCAGGGGCTCAGACAAAACATCAGGTTGTGGGAGTTTTGGCAGAGGAGGTTCTTCACTTGATTGTAGCTGGGAAGCAGAGAGAGAGAGAGACAGAGACCATTTGGGATAAGACACAACCCTAAAAGGCACTCCACCCAGTGACCTACTTTCTCTAGACAGGCTCCACCTTCTCAAGTTTCCTAAACTAAAATAGTTCCACCATCTGGGGACCAAGGATTGAACATAAGAGCTTGGAGAAGACATTTCAAAGTCAGCCGTAGTGGGGAAAATGATCGAACTTGTCTCCATGGAAACAAAAAGTGGGAGAGTTTTCAAGCACAAGGGTCTGGTAGGAGAATGTTCAGAGGAAGTTGGTCAAGGTGAATAGGTCATCTATGTTTGCTAACTGGCACTTACTGATGTTAGGCTCCTACCCTCCCATGGACACAGAAAATAGAGGTACTCTCTCCCTTGATTAAATTTAAAAGGGATGGCTCTTAGGTCCTTCTGAAAGATAGTCCTCAATTTTAGACTACTTACTCAAAAGGATAAAGAGAGGAATTATAGCTGGGTGTGGTGGTGCACACCTGTAAATCCAGCAATCAGGAGGATCAGTGCAAGTTTCCGGCTAGCTTGGGTCACACACAGTGAGACCTTGGAGCGATAGAGAGGGAGAAAGGGAGAGAGGGAGAAAGGGAGAGAGGGAGAGAGGGAGAGGAAAAGAGAGAAAGAGAGAGAGAGAGAGAGAGAAAGAGAGAGAGAGAGAGAGAGTTAAGGGACCTATAAAGGGAAGGACTCTGCTCAAACCTTAGTCAAGCTGAGGGGAACAATAAGGCTATCTTCATAGCTTGCTATTAATAATACCACATTATAGATTCATTTCCATTCTGAAGATGACCAATCTTTCGGGATAGCTTTGCACGATACCAGAAAGTAAACACTATAGCATTACTTGAACATTTCAAAGGACTAGAATGTAGACCATGGTAATAAGGATGACAAGAGATTTGCAGGGCACGTTCTTTTTGGTGAGGTTAAGGGAACATTATTTTCCCCAATTCTGTTGAGAGAATAAACTGTCTGAACGGCCATGAAAAAGCATAGATGCTTGGGAGGTGATAACACCCAACAGGAAGAGGAGTTCATTAAAGTTGTTAAGGGTAGCATAACAAGGTTCAACAGTCTGGAACTAGACCATTAGGTGAGACATTAGGAAAGTATTTCTGAATGTAGGGTTGATTAGATTTTGGAATAATTTGCTGAGAAAAGGTCGCTAAAATATCATCACAGAAATACTCAAGAGTAGATTAGATGACATACATATTGCTATTTATGGCAGTAGCCACAGGGTCAAACCCACAGTCATAGAAAGGAATAAACTCTGTGCTCCTGGATGTGATTTCCGCTATGATAAGACCTACTTGATTTTGCAAAACAACAAAAACAAAACATTGTAATTTGTAATATTAAGCCTCAACCAAGGATCCACACTGCAAAAAATACATTTCTCTTTACCTTCTTTTCCTTTAAACTAGCTTTTAGAGGGTGGATGTTTACATCAGTAAAGAGAATGAAACTTGGTGCCCATTTTACATCATAAGGAATTAATTTGCAGCCAATGTACTTATATTAACAAATTGTTATTTGGTTAGAAAATAGCCTGAGTGGTGCTTTATCTCCTTAATGACCCTATTTAACAACTCCACTTAGCTGTTTTTGCTTAATTTTCATGCTAATTTTAAGCTATTTCCATTCTTTGAAGTTTTAACAGTATTTTAAATTTAAATGTATTGATGTTTGCATTTAATTTTTATTTGATTTAGTTTATTTTATTCCAAATGTCTTGATTGGTACTTGATTGTTTTGTAAATCATGCGAAGGACATTGCATGAAATTTCTCTATATGGTACTGAATTCCTATATTGAAGGAATACCAGGGCAGGATCTTTTTCTTGAAGAGGTCTTTTTTTTATTGAAATTCTCTATAGAATTTTAAATATCTGAGAGTGCTATCATTTTGTCCCAAATAGAGGAGATTATGTAGAGAAGGATTCATTGTAGTTATTTGTTAGGAATGTTGGTTTGCTTTGCTACTCTACCTCCTCTAGCTCCTTCCTCATGTATTACATCTAGCTATTTAGAAAAATATGAAAGAGTGCTCTTTTGTATCAGGTGGATGGGGTAGGTAGGGAGTTACAAAAATGGGGAAGAAACCAGATTTTAAGAGCCATAATGGAAAAAAATCCAAATGGCAGGTGATTTACTTTAAAGCACTGGACTTCGATTTCTTAATTAAATATAAACCAGCATTGGCCTGTCTGTGAGTGATAAAATCCAAAGATTTCTTATAATTGACATATAGGACACGTTTTTAAGTCAATCCAAAGCTAAAAAGGTAAACTGATAGCAATAAATGTGGCTTCTTCTTGACCCAAAGCTAAAACGTAAACTGATAGCAACAGATGCTCTTCCTTCCTGACCCAAAACCAAAAGGTAAACTGATGACAAGTAAGTACAGTTAGCTATTATGCCTTCCTATATCAGGCACGCCTGCAGTAGCCCTGTGGCATCCGATCCCGTAAGATCTCGGAAGCTAAGCAGGGTCAGGCCTGGTTATTACCTGGATGGGAGACCTCCTGGGAACACCAGAAGCTGTAGGTTTGGGAGAAGGACCTGGCAACCCCTCCCAAAAATCAATCTGCCATCAAAAACCCTATGAACAGCAGAGAAGCACTGACAATAGTGTTTCCCCTGTTGTACAGAGGGTCACTATGAGTCAGATACCGACTCGACGGCACTTTACAACAATATCAGGCACATCTTGAGTTTGAGGTCACACAGAATAGCTCCTAGCTAACTATAAAGTAGCCTGCAGCTATAGCCCTGTGGCATCTGATCCTGTCAGATCTCAAAAGCTAAGCAGGGTCGGTCCTGGTTAATACTTGGATGGGAGACCACCTGGGAACACCAGGTGCTCTAGGTTTGGGAGAAGGACCTGGC
This sequence comes from Pedetes capensis, assembly GCA_007922755.1. Classification (NCBI taxonomy): domain Eukaryota; kingdom Metazoa; phylum Chordata; class Mammalia; order Rodentia; family Pedetidae; genus Pedetes; species Pedetes capensis. Next base: position 25,813 of record VMDO01005832.1, on the reverse strand, counting down.
AGCCCACTCCCAAAAATCCTTCTGCCATTGAAAGCCCTATGAACAGCAGAGAAGCACTGACAATAGCATTTTGCCTGTTGTACCTAGGGTTGCTATGTGTCGGATACTGACTCAATGGCACCTAACAACAACAACTATGAAGTAAAACCAAGTAATCATCTCCTCCCCTGGTTAACCTCCAAAGGAAAGACTCCTATTTTCTAGGCCACATTGAAAAACTGTTGCTCAATAGAAAGCCAAAACCAATAATTTTGTTGTTAGGTGCCATTGAGTCGGGTCTAACTCATAGTGACCCTCAGAGGGTTTTCAGTGGCTGATAATTTTGGGATTGCCATATCCTTCTCCCATTTTTGTGGTGGTAGGGATCAAACCTGGGTCCTCAGAGAGCATAGAGCAGCACTCTACCAACTGAGCTAAACCCCAGCCCAGTAATAGTAAGGTTAATTATTTCCTCAGCCAGCTAAGCTTGAATTTCACACCCAGGACTTATGTAGCACTAAGCAGACCAGTACTTTACTCTGTCTTCAATAAAACCAGGGGCAACAAAAGTCTCAGGGCTTCCTATCTCCAGGGGCACTCCCTTTGACTCCAAGGTGTATCCTCTTGCTTCTATTAACAACTTACTTGACCCCAGTTCTCGTCTTTCTGTGTTTTTATTTGCCTGGGGGAATGTTCTAGTCTTTGTTTGCTTCATGCAAAGAACCAAGGTTTCTGTAGATTTCTCCAAGATTTTCCAGGTTCCTTCAGTTTCCCTGGTAACAGACTGGTCCTGTATGTTGGGCCATACAGCAGTGAGCAAGAACAGTAATATCCATGCCTTTATGGGATTTAATCCCAGTCATTTGTTGTTGTTAGGTGCCATGGAGTTGGGCCCAACGCATCCAATCCTATGCATAACAGAATGAAACACTCTCCAACACTGTGCCATGCCCAGCACTATGTCAGTACTTCTCTGCTATTCATGGAGTTTTCAATGGCTGCCTGTTTTATGAGTGGGCTGCTGGGTCCTTCTCCCAAGCCTACAGCACCTGGTATTCCCAGGCAGTGTCTCATCCAAGTACTAACCAGGCCCATCCCTGCTTAACTTCCAAGATCTGATGAGATCAGATACCAGGATGCTATGGCTATAGACTCTCACAGTCCTAGAGACAGATAAACACCATTGTCATCGTCATCATCATCATCATCATCATCATCATCGCCATCATCATCACATATAATAATATCAGGAATGGACAACAGTTGTTGAGAAAATTGAGCAAAGTAGGGGGGTGGGTGATAGAATCTTAGCTAGGCAGGGAGCTATCCTTGGGAAGGAGATATCTGAGCAGAAAGCTGCCTCACTGAGAGAGTGACTCACACAGACCACAGGGGGACAAAGATTATAAATAGAGGGAGTAGTAAGTTTGAGGCAGGAGATCAGACCACAAGTAGATCCAATATTGCTGAAGTAACAGAGGAGCCATCTCTGTGGTTGTAGGTCACCCCTCCCCAAGAGTACTCTTTGGATTGATTAACTATATGTGGATATACACCTCAAAGATGGTGCTCAATGAACATAAATGACAACTTTCTTTATTGAAAATTTTACTTTTTACGTAAAGTTTGCCAGGGAACTATTCAAACTTTTCTAATCTATGGTATTATAAACAGGTGCCATTCTTCCATTAATTTCATAAATATTCCACAAATTTTCACTGACTTCTGTGTGATAAGCATTAATGAAGGTCTGTATTTACAGTTTCTCTGAAATCCATAGAATCTTATCTTTGTATGAGAATTTAATTCTACCTAGTATGGTTTTTAAATGAAACTTAATAAATATCTAAATCTACCTTGTGAGAAAGTACTGTGTGATTACTATTCATTAATAATAATATGATGCTTAATTTCAGTTGGTATTTAAAAAAATGTGCTTGATATGTTTGGTTTTTAGTGCCTTTTATATTGGTTGAGACATTAGTAGAACTCAATACATATCCCTTTTGAATAAATTCATCTCATCTGGATTACTCCAATTCCCTTCTGACTAGCACTTCAGACATTTCAATTACAAGTCTTCAGTTAAGACAAAATTATTACCTTTGTAAAATGTTCATTTCTTATTACTTCTCTGAACAGTGGCTTTAAGATTAGTTCACTTGAGGAAATAATTTACTTTTCTGTGCTTAAACTGGGTAACTTTTCTGGGGTCAAAGATGTCTCATGTTGAGGAAATTTTCTTATAGGTGGTACACAAAAAAGATTTCATATATATGGTGCTGCAGTCTGAATGTGTCTCCCGAATTTGTGTGTGTTGGAACCTCAATCTTCAAAGCGATAGTTTTGAAGGTAGGGCCTATTGAATGGTGTTTAGGTAATGAGGTCTCTGCCTTTATAAATGGATTAATGCTGCTATAAAAATAAGCAGATTCTCTTCTGCTCTTCTGTCATGTGAGGACCCAAATTCATCTCTCTCTCAGCCTTCTATCTTCCACCATGTGAGGATGACCAAGAAGACCCCCACCAGATGCTGGTAGCTTGATCTTGGACTTCTCAACCTCCAGAACTGTGAAAGAACAAGTTTATTTTCTATAGTACTCCAATATAACAGATCAAAATGGACTAAGAAATACGGTAAATTGGCAAGAGAATCAGACATTTTACAATAGGGAAATAGGGAGAGCAAGGGAGAAAATCTAAAGAGCTCACATTAGGGAGACCAGGGTTTAGTTCTGGCTCTGTTGCCTGCTAAATGCAATAATCTCAGTAAACCTTTTCAACTATTAGACTTTTGATTTACTTCCATGAATAATAGACTCTACTTGTATCATAATTTTTTTAATAGAATGGCTGGTGTATTAGTTAATATCAAAAGTTTTAGAATGAGTGTAAGTCTATTTTTAAATCCTAGCTCTAGCACTTAGTGGTTTTGTGTCCTTGGGAAAATAAATTAATCTGAGTCTCAGTTGTCTCATATACGAAATAGATCTAGTGACAGTTTCTATGTCCTGGTTACTGTGTAATAAACTAAGTTCAAGGTTAGTGTTTTTCATTATTCCATTTTCTGATTCAGGAATTCAGGCAGAGACAAATGTGGATGGCTCTTCTCTCAGTCATGATGACTAGGACCGTAGCTGCAAATGATTGAGCAACTGGGATGGTGTGATGATTAATCTTGATTATCAATTTGATTGGGTTGAGAAGTACCTAGGAGATTTGTAAAGCACATCACTGGGTACTTTTGTGAGTGTGTTTCCAGATAGAATTAACCAAAGGGAGAAGACTCACCATGCATATGGTTGGTGCTACCTTATTAGTCAGTTGGAGTTTAGCTCAGTTGGTAGAGCACTGCTCTGCACTCCCTGAGGACCTGGCAACCCATGGAAGGACATGGCATCCCACTTACAGAACAATCCTGAAAAACAATCAGCCACTGATAGCCCCGTGAGAGTCACTATGAATCAGACCTGACTTGATAGCACCTAACAACAATAACAACATTCCATTAGTTGGGGGTCCAGGCTTAAATAAATGGAGAAAAAGGAGAGAACCAGCTTTGCAAGCATTCTCTCTCTGCTTCCTGGCCACCTTTCAGTGAGCTGCTTTCTACCACATCCTTCCTGTCATGATGGATTGAATCCTCTGAAACTATGAGCCAAAATAAATCTTTCCCCTTTTAAGTTGCTTTTCTTTTTTTTATTAGAAATTTTTAATGTACATCATAATGTGATTCATTTTGACATGCTTTTCATTGTGACAATTTTCATATATGCAATTTGATAAACATTAGTCATACAGGTTATCCCTTACCCTCCCCTATGCTTCCCCCCCTTCTCATCTAAGTTTTCCATCCAAGTCTTCTCTATCTTTTACTTAGTAGTATTTTTCTATATGTCCTTGGGTTCCATTTCTGTTTAAGATAGAAACTTTTCCTGTAGTGGTCTTTGTTTTTATCTTGTTAGAACAATTACATGCGATTTCTAGTCCATTTATATTAAGTTGCTTTTCTCAGGCATTTGTCACAGTGGTGGAAAAAGTGATCAGTACTCTTGGTTTGACAGGGGCTAAAACAAGGGGCTTTTGTTCTTGGCATTCACTGATCCATTTGTTTTTCATGTTATGTCTGCTAGGTATGAATCAAAGAAGGTTTCTCTACATGCATGTCTGATGCTTGGATAATGATGGCCAGAGCCGCTGGGCCTGGACCTCAGTCTCCATGTTTCTTCTTCCTATTGTTTACTTGAATTCCTCACAGGACAGCAGTCTCTGAGAGATGGTTAGATTTATTCATTGGTGACTGATTCATTCCTGGGGATCATCCATGAGTCTTTGGTGGAAGCTTCAAGACTTATGATGGCTTAGTCTGGGAAGTTTCAGAATGTCACTTCTACCATCCTAGTATTCAAACAAGCCACCCAGGCCTTCTCTGACTCGAGGGGATGGGAGGAATATATTCCTTTCCCTTACAAAGGAATACCATGAGCATACATGGAGGGGAGAATTTTGAGTGGTCATCCAGAATATAAATTCCGACATTTTTCATAAAATTATATTCAGTATTGACAGAGTTGACATCTGTAATCTGTGCTTTACTCAATGAATATGGGCTAAATTACCAGATGAAAAGATATTTCTAAAAGAATGTACTCTTGGTTTTTATTGTTTTTTATGCTTAGATATATTTATTATAAAAAAAGTTAGAAGTGGGAGAAGGAATATAAAATTTTGATTTATGGTGTACATTTTTAATCCAGAGGCATATTCATTCATTCATTAATTTAATGGTATACAGACACAATCTATCACATTTTAAACATCATAGTAAGTATAAGAGATAAAAACACAATATCAAATATTTATTGAGTTACTCTATGCTTAGCAGGATTCTAAATGTTTGACATGTTTTAACTAATTTTATCCTCGCAAAAAACCTATGAAATATTATTCAGAGTTAGCAAGTAGAGAAAAAGAGCCACAGAGGACTCAAGTTGCTTTTTCAAAGTATACACAACTAATACATGGTAGCTGTTGTTGTTAGATACTGTCGAATCATGTCCTACAGAATGTGCTACTTGTAGGATGGCATGATTATTATTTGTGGGAAAAGAGAATACCTTTTTCTTTCATTTTCTTTCATTCAATTAAACCATGATTTTAATTTTTAAATTTTATTATGTGCACATAGTGATCATTTTCATACCGTTAAGCCAGAAGATACAGTATTCTTGTGCATTGTCTCTTTTTATGAAAATATGAGGCTTAGAAAAGAAGGAAGAATTTCCTAATAACTTGGCAAACTGTGATAATAATTGATGTTTCAATACTACCTTTAATGTATAATGATTACATGGAGGATGGAAAATATATTGAATATCTGACACACTAAGTATTTTCCTTGCTCAACCCTAAGATGTTTGTCATTAATTATAATACTGTTTTCTGCTGAGGCAAGAGGCAGGAGGAGACCCCTTCTCAACAGTATATCAGGGATCCATTACAAACTGACATACAAGTTGTTGCCTGTCCATTTAATAATAAAGAACTCCCATGAATGGGATTGTTGTTGTTGTTGTTAGGTGCCCTCAAGTTGGGTCAGACTCACAGAGACCCTCATAGGGTTTTCAATGGCTGATTGTTTCAGGATTGCTTTGGGAGTGGATTGCCACAGTGTTCTTATAAAAGAGGCTGGCTGCATGCTCTTTTGCCACATAAGCACATGGCGATAAGGAACCCACTCTGAGCCAGACAGTGGACTCTCACGGGACACCAATTCTACTGTTATTATGAACTTCGCAAGCTCCAGAATTGAGAGAAATAAATTGCTGTTTATGGTACCTAGTTAATGGTATTTTGTTATAGCATCCAAAAATGGATGAAGAAAACTGGTACTAAGAAGTGAATGTGCTGTTGTAACAAATATATATATAAATGGGTAAGTGGTTTGAAAGTACAGAGTGGGTAGAGGCCAGCAGTTTTCAAGTATGTACTAGAAAAAGCTTGAATTTTAGTTAATGATTCATAAAGGGGACTTCCCCGGAGGGCTGAGAAGGAGAGGTGGAGAGCTATAGAGAGAGCATCAGTCTTAGAGAATACCTAAATTGTCATGAACAGAATGTTGGTAGAGGGGCTGGGAATGTAGCTCCATGGTAGAATGCTTTGCTGGCATGTGCAAAGCCCTGGGTTCAATCCCCAGGACCAAACAACAACAAAACCTCCTCAGAATGTTGGTAAAAATAAGCATAGTAATAGCCTCCCTGATCATTGTGATGAAGTCTCAGACAGCAGCGAGGAACATGTTATTGGACAATGTAGGAAAAGCGATCCTCGTAAGGAAGTAGAAAAGATGTAGCTGAACTGTGTTTCTGTTCCAGTGTTTTGTGGAAGACAGGGCTTGTGAGCAATGGAGGTAGATAGTTGGCTGAGAAAATTTCTAAGCAAAATATTCCAGGTATGGCCTGGCATCTCTTGATTGCCAATAGCAAAACCCAAGATAAGAGAAAGATTTAAAGTTGGATTTTTTTTTTAATCAAAAGAGAAGCAGAACTTAAAGACTTGGAAAATTGCCTCTCCATATTATAAAGAATAAGGAAGTATATTTGGGAAAGCACAGAATGGGTGCAGATAAACAACTATCTGATAAAAATTCTAGCCTATCATCTACACAAAAGCCAGCACCTATGGTCTAAATCAATGGGAAAAAGATCCTGAAGTCAGCACAGGAATCCTAAGGACTACCACTTCCATCCCAAGCCCATAGTACAAAAATCCCACTGTGTTCAGACCAACTACAGAGAGCCACCAAGAGGGAAATGGCTAGTGAAGCCAAGGAAGCTGGACAGCTCCTGCTACCCCAGGCCTGTAGAGCCTCCGACATAGAACTCCAACCCTTGTGAACTGGTGCACAACCCAGCCGAAACGGAACTACAGATGTGGGGTTTCCCAGAGCAGTGGGAGTGGGACCAGCCCTGCAGGGGGCCATCTAGAAGGCAAGACCAGAGCTCCCGTGTGTCTGGAAGGTGGGTCCCCCACTGCAGTGTGTCCAAAAAGCAGGACCATGGTCCCAGTAGGTCTGGAGGACAGATCAAGTCAAAGAGGATTACTTTTTATCCTTAAAGCTTAGTGTCATTAGCTATTGGGATCTGGACTTGTTCATGAACTACCCTTCCTTCTTTCTTTCCTATTTCTCCTTTTGGAATAAAAGGAGTGGTGCCTGCCCTTCCTTCCATTTATTTTGAAGGCATACAATTTGTTCGATTTCAGAGGCTCATAGGTGAAGAGGGATTCGCCTCAGGACAAATTGTACCTTGAGTCCCACCCTCATCTAACTTAGATACAATTAGATGACACTTGGAACTTTATTTATTTTGCAGTACCGGAAAGGGTTGAACCCCAGCCCTTACGCACACTTTGCAAGTGCTCCACCACTGGGCTGACTCCTTAGCCCATTTTTTAATTTTAATTTTGAGTCAGGGTCTCTCTAAGTTACATAGGCTGCCTATGGCCTTGAACTTGCAATCCTCCTGCCTTGGCTTCCTGAGTCGCTGGGCCTACAGGTTTATGGTACCTGCTAACACTTTGAACTTTAGACTTTTGAGTTGATACTGGGGTGAGTTAAGACTTTCAGGGTGACTGGGATGAGGAAAATGCATATTGCACACCAGAAGTATATGAAGTTAGAAGGACTAGGGGCGGGGTGCTATGGGTGGAATGTGTCCCTCCAGAATTCAAACATTGAGAACTTAACATCTGAGGTGGTGGCATGAGGAGGTGGGGCTTTAGCAGGTGCTTGGTGTTCTCATGCAAGAGGGCTCAGTGAGGTCCCTTGCCTCTTCTACCCTGTGAGGACAGAGCATGAAGCTACTGCCTATGAGCCAGCAAGTGGAACGCTCACCAGACTTTAAATCTGACTTGTTCTCGGGCTTCCCAGCTTCCAGGACTGCCTGTTGCTTATAAGGTATAGTACTTGACTGTGAAAATCCTAATAGGCTAAGATAATAATATACCAATCATGGGTAAGTCGGCAATAGTGGGTGAGATTTTCAATAAGGAAGGAGGGTGGTAAGCATAAACAGCACTGACTAGATGTGGAAGGATGATGGAAATTTAAATCCCCACAGGCAAAATTGCAAAATACCATTTTCCTTGCTTACTATCTTGCTATAAAGTTACTTTCAAAACTGTACTATAATGATTTGGGAAAGGCTGATACAGAAAGAGGAGCATCAAAACCTGCAGACTTGGCCTGGCGTGGGGTGCACCACTTTAATTTCAGCATTTGTGAGGCTAAGGCAAGAGGATCATGAGTTCCAGGCAGCCCAGGCTACATTGTGAGACTCCATCTCAAAGAGAAAAAAAGGTACAGATCTGTTGACTACTTTCAGAACTCCATTGACATTTTATAGGCAAATACTGGGGAAAAGAGGAAAAAATAATACATTTTAGTTTGGTGCAAATGTAGGAGGTACGATTAGAAAATGGGGTGAATGTTTAGATTGAAAATAATTATTTCTGTAAAAGATACATTGTCATTAATCTTCCTCAAAATACTCGCCTGGTTTCAAACAATGTACCCCATGGTTCTTGCCACTCTCTGGAGCAGTTCTGGAAGTGCTCTTTCATGAGTGCCTTTAGTGGCTCTGTCATGGTTGCCTTGTCCTGAACTGAGCCAATACATTTACCTTTTATGGTGTTTCTGACTTTGGGGATGAACCAGAAGTCACACAGTGCCAGATCCAGAGAATAAAGTGGATGAGGACACACTGTAATGTTTTGATTTGACTGAAATTGCCATACCAGAGTATGTATGATACGGAGCTATGCAAAGTTTTTAAGAGGGGCAATGATGAAAGACGTGTTTTAAGAAGATCACTATGGGAATATTTTGCATGTTGGTTAAAATAAAAGTAGAGCTGAAATGAGAAGGGAATGAGTAAAGTCCTGCTAACTATATTGTGGTTAGGAGCTGACAAAGGCCTCCCTGGGAAGAGCAGTGGATGGAGTTGGATAACAAGCCAGATAATCACTAATCACTGGGGCTTCTCCAATCTTGAGGTTCATTTTTTGTTTAATGCAGACCTTTAATGTAGCATTCTAAAAGTTTAAATAACCTGTCCAGGCTCAGCTATATCGTTAATATTACAATTGTAGTCATAGTTTAAATACTTCCCTACATTTGGAGGCATTGTTGGTGTTAGGTGCTGTTGAGTCGGTGTCTGACTCATAGCGACCCTATGTACAACAGGTGAAACAGTATTGTCAGTGCTTCTCTGCTATTCATGGGGCTTTCAGTGATTTTTTGGGAGTGGGTTGCTGAGTCCTTCTCCCAAGCCCACAGCACCTGGTGTTCCCAGGCAGCCTCCTATCCAAGTACTAACCAGGCCTGACCCTGCTTAGTTTCCAAGATCTGAAGGGATCAGACACCACAGTGGTATGGCTGCAGGTGACGGAAAGATAATGTATTTAAATATTCAGAATAGTATAATTTCAGGATAATTCACTAGCATTCTATTCATTTAAATTCCATAAATACAATTATGTAAGCTCTGTCACCCCCCACCCCCACACACACACAGAGGGAGAGAGAGAGAAAAAAAAACAGGAGAAAGTGAGAGGGAAAATTCATGAGATTTTCTCAGGTTCATATTAGGCCCTGACCTCCTCTATCCCAAGAGAGAAAGTCACAACTAAAATACAGAGAGAAACTACTGGGGATAACTTTGGGTCTTTGACTTTACAAGGACCTACGGCCTAGAGGTTTACAGGTGATAAACAGCTTCTCAATGGTAATTTTAATTTTTTACCTTATGATTCAGGTTTTTTATTTTCCTTACTGATTTTAGAACAGAATCTCTGTTTAAATCTAACTCCATGCTAAGTTAGGTTGTCACAGTTCAACCTGGAATGTTTTATAGATTACCCACTGAGGAAAGGCAGCTAAATCTTATTACAACCAACACGAACACAGGCTCTGTCTATGCCTAAATTTGACAGTCAGCCACTGGATTCCAACACCCTCCGATGTTAGTGATGGAGATTTGACATCAGCTTAGATCCTTGCAGCCGTCTAATTAGAGATGCGACTGGCAGATGAGTGTGGTAATGTCCCCTGTTCTGTGCTAACGTATTTGCAACATTCTCTTGATGCTTTTGTTGCGAAGACCATGATCATTAGGTGACTTATTATGCTGCATTGAACTGGGAAGGTTTTTTTTTTTTTCCCCAAAGGTGAATAAATACCTAACATTTGCCAAACAATTCTTTATGATTAGGAATAAAATAGGCCCTCTCTGGGAAAATACACTGCTATGGCATATGATGGTGGCATTTCACTTTTCATACTTTTATGGTAGTCAGTACACAGATAATATATGTATCTTTTGATTTGCTTTGTTAGAGACTGTAAATGAAACTTCACAAAACCATCTTCAAAATCATGTAGTGAAACAAGAGTTGGAAACATTTTTTCTTCCTTATCATCATTGCTGCTTTCAGTTGAATAAATGTACATTTCTTGCTGACTGCAAGAAAAGCTACTAAAAAGCTGTTCCCAGCTAAAAGGTTTCAACACACAGGGAATTATATCATTTGCTTTATTCCTCACTCCCCCACCCTTACAGCAGAGACAGACATGGTTATAATAGCCAAATCAAAGAACATTTGTTTGAATGATCTGTAATCAGCACCGCTGCTGTCCATGGAAGTTGCGAGCAGTTTACAATCACAAAACCTTGTACCTGGAGATCTATACGCATTACTTTTATTTTGGCACAATTATTATCATGCTAATATTTCCTTAAAATTAAATAACGGGCAAGGATCATGTTAACAAGTCTGTCAGTTTTGAATGCAATATAAGGATCAAAAATGCAATCAGAACAACAAATACCAAGTTCAAATGGTAGAAGAAAAGTAAACAAACAAAAGCCCTGGGGAATTCGATAGTTGGCCGAAACACCCTGGTAGCATAAAGATGGAAGAGTGCAGAAATCAGTCACATTATGACACAATTTGTACCTCTAACCTGTGAAATTTCTTGGCAGGAAATCCAAGTAATGCCTCCAATCATCTCACTGATAACATATTGCTTGAATTCTTGTTTTAAAATAAGGCAAGAATTTGGCAAATCAATGTGTTTCTAATTGGGATCAATTTACTTGGGCTAAGAACACATTTAACTTGGGTTGTCAAGCAATTGATCCATCCTTTCCCTCCCTTCCTCCCTCCCTTCCTTCCCTCCCTCTCTCCCTCTCTCCCTCCCTCCCTCCTTTCCTCCCTCCCTTCTTTCCTTCCTTCCTTTCCTTTCCCTTTTCCTTTTTCCTTTCCTTTCCTCACTGTACCCAACACTGTGCTGGTGGTATAAGTTATTCAGGAAAAAGAAAATACTTTCATGTTTCAAAATGCTTTTACCTAAATACTTATTTTATCTTTACAATAATCTTGTGAGATAGTCATGAGGCAGTGGGAGCCATTACATTCCAGGGAGTAATATATAATCGATTTATCACCATATCTTCTCTTTCTCTGCCAACTTGACTCCTCTGAGTCATTCTTCTTCCTAAAAGATACAGACTTTCCCGGAGATGAACATTCATCCTACCCAGACAGAGTTCCCCTTAGGTTACTTCTCACTGTGCAGTAACATTGATATATACATTTCTCCCACAATATAAGAAAAAAACCCTGTACGTTAGTTCTCCAGGAGTTGAATAGCACAAGAATAAGAAATACCAATCATGTGGACTTGGAAAGAAGTGGGATATATTTCTATGTCAGGATTTTTTCTAAATTAACACCTTTTAGCTCTCAGAGATTGACTCCATTGAATTTAAGAATGGTAAGAAGAGAATAACTCAATATCCTCAATCCTACACAAATGCATTTATTTGTTACTTGAATGTGTGATTTTTTTCAATTAAAGTGAATTTTGCAGTAGGAAAATCAGCAGTCATTTAAATTAGAGTAAAAACTGTGTTGCTCTGGCTGAATGTCAGGTTTTTCAAAATTTTTTCATCAAGTCAGAATGCTGACCACAATCCTTCCCACTCTGGAAAAAGAAAATCAAAATAAGGTTAACTGGCTATGTTGCATAGAGGTTAGTGTGGGTGGAAATGAATGGCTGGGAATTTACTTTAGATGTGGTAGGAAAAATTGCTTAGCTTAAATCTCAAGAGTTGGCTGAATTTGGTTTTCTCTGCCTCCAAATTCCATTAAGATTCAGGAAATGCAGAAATGTATGTTTGTATAATCATGCCCATAGCTGTATTTAAGTTTATTACAATAGGGAGTCAATATTTTCTACATCTTGAGTGGGAAATAAAAGTTTCAGGTGATTCTAGCTTTATTCAAAACTGCTTTTACAAAACTACGGGGGAAAAATAAATGATTCAGATGCAAAATGTTCACAATCAGGCATTTTTTTCAAAATATAAATAATGTTTTTCTTATTACAAAAATAATATATAATTTTGCCAATACTTCAGAACACATTAAAGAGGTATTAAAAAGGTAAATATATAGAAGTATAAAGAAGAAAGTAAACCATCAACAGCCCACATCATCATTTGCTTGGCTATAGTTTGTTACGATCCTTTCAAAATTTCTATAATTGCTTTATTTTTCAATTGTCTTATTGAATTCCAAACTTTAATATTCACAATGCAATGCTTGGCAGTAGAAAATAGATATGAAGACAGCAGAAGGGAGGCCAGAAGTAGGAGCACTGAAAGCCCAAATAAGTTTTATATTATAAATCAAGCAAGAGTTTAAAAGCAGTTGAAGGAACAGTGCCATCTGCTCTTATTTCAAGTGTGTCCAGGTAAGAAACAGGAAGCTCTATCTTATGCATATGAAATATCTGAGATCACGCAAAACTCATTTTTAAGAAAACCACAAAATCTCACAGCATTTTAAGGAGATATGAAACAGGAATGTGCTATTTTATTACTAAACATGTTTGTAAACCACAAGCCTAGCTGATTATTACTTTCCTAGTTAGTTATTAGTTTCCATCAGAATACTTAGAGTTGCATCATCCATGTAATGAATGCACACCTTTCATAAAGACTAACTCAATAGTCTCCAACCTTATGATAAACTCCTGAGCAAGGCTTTAATCTGGTAGCTTTCTTCTCAGAAATTTATTTTTCTCTATGATAATCATCTAGTTGTTTTTATTTTTGTTTTATTTTTAATGTTGGAGATCAAACCCTCTGCTTCATGCATGTTAATAACCACATGCTCTGCCATTGAGCTATCCTCACAGCCCATTTGGTCCTTCCTTAATAGTTATTTGGTTCTGTCACGTTCTGGGCACGACTTAGACATCCTGTTATTTGCTAACTCTGAGTTCCTAGGTGTTCCACAGAGGACTCTGCGTTCCTTGTTAGTGCCCCACTACTTTATTTATATTGGCAAGTATACTCACTTCCCACCAAATGAGGGTGCAGTAATTGAGTCAAAATACTCACCTAACTCTCCCCAACACATCTACAAAATGTACTGACTGGTATACACCAATGGAGATTAACAGCATCAAGTAATCACATGGCTTTTCCTATCTTTGGTCTATAGCGAGGCAGATCATTAACTGAGACAAGTAGGTCAAATATTGATCCTCTAGAATTACAGGTTACAACAAAGGATGGATGAACTACCACAATAGGAAGAGCCTCAGGGAACTGTGCGATGTGGTGGCTTATTTTGTAATCAGGGGCAATTTACAATGTAGGAAGTCATAGGATTCTATCAGTTTTTTTTTCTTTTGGAGCCTGCCCTTAAGCCCTTGGGACTTGGTGTATAACTGGAATTGTGGGAGGAGGTAACCCGAATTACTCACCAGAGATTCTTTGGCTCAAAATAAGCACCATTGGTGATACTGTTAATGCAAATGGTATCCATGGATGGTGAAATCACTATTTTCTCATCAGGAAGATATGTTTTGCCATTGACATTTTCAAAATGACCACTTACTGATACATGTAGGTGGAGGATGGAGCTATAAATTTGCAGGTTATAATTCAGTTGATCTCTTTTACATATTAAAAATACTTTTAGGCCTATTGAAGAAAGGATACTTGCTCACAAAGAGCATCTCTGCTCTCTGGATAAAATCCGCCCTTTCTCCTTTATAAATTAGTCCTTCACCTATACCTTTATTCCAATATCCTCTCCAGCCTTAAAGGCTTTGCTCTGTAATCATGGTCTTTTGCTCTATCTAACTTTGACCTCTTTGAAGTTTCCATTTACTCTGTCTTTAAACATGCCAGGTTTTTCTTTCCCTAAATAAGCTTTTTTCTGTAACTCTCTTCAGGTACTGTCTTATACCTCACTGAGTTTAAATGACCACATTTCTAGACTGAGTGCTTGCCAATCATTACTTGCTCTGTATGGCTGATGAGTATCTTCTTCTTTGAGGACTTGGAACTAAACAAGATTTGCTCCTCTGGTTGTCAAGAATGTCCTTTAAGAACATGGTCCAAGTCTGTACTTGGTCCTTAGCCTACATCCACTGTTGGTGGCATTTAACCCTTTTGGCTGACCTGTGATTCTCTTCTCCCTGCTGTCCAGCATCTAGGCACTTTTGAGTTGTCCTTCTGCCTCCTTGATTGATGTCTCCCCTAGTACTGGTTTCTCCTCTACTAATCTTGAACTTGTGGACTTGTAAGAAATGATGACCTTAACTCTCTTTTATTTATTCTCTTTCTCTTCCCTGTCTGTATATATGATTTTCACCTTCAGCTATATGCAGATGACTCCCAAATCAATCTCTTTTGTTCCATATTGAATTAGATGCCCATGTAACCGAGCACACTTTGGCGTGCGCATACACACACACAAATCCTCTTCCAGCTTTGGGCAAAATACCAAACATTTTATTTTCCCACCACAGATCAGATTATTCTTTCTCCAGATTTCTAATATGTTTGTGGTAGTGGCTTCCCTATTCTCCCAATAGCCCAAGCTAAAAAACAAAACAAAACGTAGGAACCATTTCCTTTTCTTTAGACACTAAATCCAACTAATGCTAAATTCTGCCAAATTTATCTATTTCTCTCTTCCTTATTTTCTATGTGTGTTGTTAATTTATTGGTTATGCCCAACATTGCTTCTTATCTGGTCTAAATATTTTATCAACCACTTGATGTGTGTAGGCCACTTTATTCTTAATCAATTCTAAATACCACTGGCAGACTGTTGTTGTTGTTAGGTGCCATCTAGTCGGGTCCTACTCATAGTGACCCTTATAGGGTTTTCAATGGCTGACTGCTTTCAGGGTTGCCTCAGGAGTGGATTGTCACATCCTTCTCCCATACTGGTAGATTAAGATTTCTTAAATAGGACTGGGGGCTGGGATTTAACTCAGTGGGTAGAGCGCTGCGTTGCAGTCTTTGAGGTCCCGAGTTCAATTCCCAGCACCATAAAAATGGGAGAAGGGCCTGGCAATCCACTCCCAAGGCAATCCCAAAACAGTCAGCCATTGAAAACCCTGAGGGTCGCTATGAGTCGGATACCGACTCGATGGCACCTAACAACAACAACAACAACAAATAGGACTGGAATCATTTTATTTCCATACTCAAAAATTTTTAACTATCCTTCCCTGCCTGTTAAGTTTAATCCTTAAAATCCTCTTATTTCATGTCATCTCCCTTCTCTGATAGTCCACAGCATTTAGTCATGAGACTTCTATGGGAAATAGCAATTCCTACCATCTTTTATAAATATATATATATGTATATATATATTATATTATATATATATACTCCTATTAGGATAGACTTTCCTCAACACATTGATCAGCAATGTTATGCAAAACCTATTCCCTATCAAAAGCTATTTTTCTAAATATGAAAATGAAACCATGTAAATAAACTTCAATATACTTTATACATAATGTATTGAAATGAAACTTTGTTCATAGCTTCTATATAACTTTTAATGATTTTTTCGTATGATAAACCACATAACATTCGCCTGTGTGACAGAGTATACAACAGGTTTTGCAAATATATCTAGTTTTGCTCTACTTTCCTTTTTAAGAGTGTATGCTACATGCTCATTTTTACACCAGTGATTGTATATCCTAAAATATGGCCTCTATGCCCTCCTGAAAGCCCAAATGGTGAATTTTTGTAAGGACTTCTTTCAGAGGTACCCAAGAAAGTGCCAGCTTCTGTGCTGCATTCATCTGAATCATCAATTATCTATTCCATAGCTACTTTCAGTAGAAATTGCATCTCATTTTATTTTGTAAATTGTAGTTACAGTAAATTTTAAATGCATTGAATAGTACCTTTGTATACCATTATAACCATTTTCTGGTAAACTGTCTTCCAGATCACTGCTATATATTTCAAAGTCACTCAGACAATCATGTTGTTGTAGTTAGGTGCCATCGAGTCAGTATCCGACTCATAGTGACTCTCATAGGGTTTTCAATGGCTGACCATTTTGGGATTGCCTTGGGAGTGGATTGCCAGGTCCTTCTCCCATTTTTGTGGTGCTGGGAATTGAACTCGGGACCTCAGAGACTACCAGCTGAGCTAAATCCCAGCTCACAGACAATCATAGCATGTGTATATAATTCCTTTAAAACGTCTTCACTATTGCTAGGTATCATGTTTGAAATTATTACAATACTAAAACTGTGATAAAATCTTAATATCTAGAAAGGTAATTTTTATAATAAAGTAAACCCAATCACCATGATCAAGACCATTTTTACAAAATTGTATATTACTCTGAGATTTAAAGATTTCATAAACTAATGCAAGTGCAAAAATGAATTAACTTATTACTGGTCAACAACATTTGGGTTTGAAAAAAACAAGTTTATTGGTGACAGGTCAACTATGTATTAAGAATGAGAATCATGATTTCTAAACTTTTTGATTCCTAATGTCATCTAGTACCATGCCTTACACAAAGTAGACATTCAGTAAATTAAAGATATGGTTACATATTTTGTGTGTTTAGAAATTGGCTATAAAAAGAGAGGATTTAAATGTGTTAATTCTCTCATTCAATATTTTAATAAAATGTTGACAAATTGAAAGCAAATGTATTTTCTGATCTACCTCATTCATTTTATTCATTCTCTACCTGACACCTAAGAGCAAATTCAACTTTTTAAATGATAAGCTTTGTTGTTGTTGTTGTTAGGTACCATTGAGTTGGGTCCGACTTATAGGGACCCTCATAGAGTTTTCAATGGCTTATTGTTTTGCAGTTGCTTCTGGAGTGGATTGCCATGTCCTCCTCCCATTTTTGCAGTGCTGGGATTGAATCCAGGACCTCAGAGACCTCATAGGAGTACTCTACCAGCTGAGCTAAGCCCCAAGCCCCAAATGATAAATTAGCAAGTTTAAAGGCAGTGGCTTTTACTATTATCAAATAATTAAAATTAAAATATACAACCTTAGATATTGGTAGAAATCCAAAAAATGATATTTTAATACACTATTGCCAGGCATCGTGGCTCTTGTCTGTGATCTCTGTGACGTGGGAAGCTGAGGCAGTAAGATTCTAAGTTTGAGGCCAGATGCAGCGTGTACAACTTCATGAGATAAAAGTATAGATAAAAAAGATGAAAAATAAAAAAGGGGCTGGGAGTGCAGTTCAGTGGTAGAACACTTGCCTAGCACTGCAAAATGAAACAAAAGAAACAAAGAAAACCTCAAAACACTATTTAGGAGCATTTTGGTATAACTTTAATGTGTACATTTTAGCAAGTGTAGGAAAATGCTTGAAAATAGAAAAACTCTGACTCAGAAGATCCATTTTTATTAGTGTATTCTATTAAAATAATTGAGATTTTGCTCAAGGATTTAGTTTTAGGATAATTGCTATAGTGTCAGTAATATAAAATTGGAAAGGACAACTGTGGGGCATAAGGATTAAAAGGAAAGAGATACCACTATCATTATTTACTGATAATATTATCAGCAATGTAGCTATCCCAAGAAATCAAAAGGCAAACTATAAGTTTTAATGAGAAAATTGATCAAGTTTGCTGAATACAGGCTCAGCTAACAAAAATCAATAGCCCTTTCCTATGGCAATAATAAGAAGAATTAGATAGAAATATATAGACAATATGTCATTTACAACCAAATAAACCAACAACAAACTAATGAACTAAATGTTTAAGGTGGAAAGATTTGAAGAAATATAAATATACTATAATGAATTCTCAGATAATAAAACACTGCAGTTATAGCTCAGCACAATACTAGACAGAGCAGATCAAGAAACAGAATAGAGGACTCAAAAATAGATGCATAAATATGATAATTGATATGTAAATGTGGCAACACAAACCAATGAAGAAAGAATAAGTTATTTGAAAATTAGTATTGGAAAAACTGCTACACGGTATGTTGGGAAAGTTTGAATCCTTTTCTTAATGCCATATACAAGATGCACTCTATATGGATTAAAGATATAAATGTGAAAGAAAACTATAAACTTAATTGAAGAAAATGTAGAATACTCTGCCAATCTTGAATTGAGAAAGGACTTCTTACAGATTGCTGCAAAGTTACAAATCTTAAGGAGAAATAAACAGTTGGTTTAAATATATCAATGGAAAGATCTGTTAAATGAAAAACACTTTAAATATGTTGTTGTCATTAGGTGCCATCGAGTCAGTATCCGACTCATTGTGACTCTACATACAACAGGTGAAACACTACTATTAGTGCTTCTCTGCTATTCATAGAGTTTTCAATGGCTGATTGTTTTTTGGGAGTGGGTTGCTGGGTCCTTCTGCCAAGTCTACAGTTACCTGTTCTTCCCAGGCTGTCTCCCATCCAACTACTAACCATGCCCGACCCTGTTTAGCTTCCAAGAGCTGACAGGATCCGATGTCACAGTGCTATGGCTGCAAGCTAGTTTAAATATAAACAACCAATTTTATAAAAGATACTAGTAATGTCTAAAAACAAGAGATAAGTATCTAAAATACACAAAACTGATCAGCAAATCCAGAACTCACTCAAAAAATGGACAAAAGAAGCTGGATACACTGGCACACACCTGCAATCCCATTGACCTGGGAAGATGGAGGCAAGAGGATCTCAAGTTTGAGGTTAGAGGCAGCCTCTACAACTTAGTGAGACCCTGAATCAAAAACTGGGCTAGGCGCCATGGCACATGCCTGTAATCCCAGTGACTTGGGAGACTGAGGCAGGAGGATAATGAGTTTGAGGCCAGAGGGAGCCTGAGACTCTGCCTCAAAATAAAAAGTAAATAAACCAAAAAGGGTGTGGAGGTGCAGCTCAGTGGTAAAGCACTTGCCTAGTGTATGTGAGACTCTAGGTTCATCCCTTCAGTGCTGTAGGAAAAAAAGAAAAGATAGGAGCTTTGCAGGCAATGGTTGAGTGGAGGAGTGTAATAAACTCAATGTGTTTTTGTATGTGATGTATAATAGGGAATTTTCTAGCCTTTGTCCTTGATTCCTGGAAATTAACTCTAAATTCTTTGAATTTCCCAAGTGATATGAGTGTCTTCTTCACGCTTGGACCCTAGACAATTTAGACTAATCAATCACTAACTAATTTTAGCTATTAGTCATTAGCTAATTTTAACCATCATCATTCATGGTAACTTAGTCATCCTGAGATGACTCAGGTTTGGGGCTGACCATATTAGAAAGATCAATCATATAATTAAAGCTTTGGGGATTTGAGCTACATAACAGACTGACCTGGGAAGGGAACAGGGCCTGGAGACTGGGTTTAACTGCATAGCTCATGATTCAAGCAATCGTGTCAGTAATGAGACTCCACTGAAATTCTGAACACTGAAGTCTGGGTGAGTTTCTACCGTTGACAGTACTCCACATATTGTTATATATTGATGTGCCAGGAGGGTAATGTGTCCTGGAGGACAATGGAACTTTTGTGTTTGGAACCCTCTTAGATTCTGCCTTATGTGTGTTTCAGTTTGGTTGGTTCTGATTTGTGGTTTTTTTGTTGTTATTGCAATAAAACTATAATAAAACTAAGAGAGGTAGCACTTTCCTGAGCTCTATGAGTCCTTCTAGAGAATTATGTGATAGGAAGGAAGAGTGGGAACTGCCATATTTGTAGCCAGCTGTTTAAAATGAAGGTGGCCTGAAGATCTCTGCATTTGTGGTGTGGGTCTAAGTAAGAGGAATCTTATGAAGGATTTAGCCCTTAACCTCTCCAGATGATTGTCAGAAGCCATTGCTAATATGTTGTTCTTCTTGTTAGGTGCCATAGAGTCGTGTCTGAATCATAATGACACTCATATGGTTTTCAGTGGCTGTTTTGGAATTGTTTTGGCAGTGGACTGCCACATCCTTCTCCTATTTTTGTGGTGCTGGAGATAGAACCTGGGTCCTCAGAGTGTGAAGAGCAGTACTCTACCAACTCCAGCCCATTGTTAATATATACAACAGCAAAATTGCCTAAATATGTAATAATAGTGCATTTATCAATACTATAGGTAAGTGACCCTTTAAAATGCTGTTATAAGTACACATGACAAAAAGATCTATCATTCTTATTATGAAATTATTTTTCCCTTTCCCTTTTGGAATTTTCTAGTTCATCTTCAATAAATTTGAATTATTTTTTCTAAGAAAAACAATATACACTTATCTGAACCTTCGTTGTTGTTGTTGTTAGGTGCTGTAGAGTCACATCTGACTCATAGTGACCCACATAGGATTTTCAATGGCTGATTGTTTCAGGATTGCATTGGGAGTGGATTGCCATGTCCTTCTCCCATTTTTATGGTGGTGGGAATTGAACTTGGGACCTCAGAGACTGCAGAGCAGCACTCTACCAACTGAGCTAAATCCCAGCCCATCTGACCCTTTGTTGTTGTTGTTAAGTGCTGTCGAGTCGGTATCCGACTCATAGCGACCCTCATAGGGTTTTCAATGGCTGACTGTTTCGGGATTGCCTTGGGAGTGGATTGCCAGGTCCTTCTCCCGTTTTTTGCGGTGCTGGGAATTGAACTCGGGTCTTCAGAGACTGCAGCGCAGCGCTCTACCCACTGAGCTAAATCCCAGCCCCATCTGACCCTTTAGAAGCACATTATTATAAGAAAACATTTTATTTTATTTTATTTTATTCCCCCCCACACATGCTGAATATTGAAGGCACAAGGTCTACTAAGGCACTTTGATGACCTTTAGTCAACACGTAAATATTGACTGGCTGTAACACAGCCTCACATTCTTACTTGCTTATTTACTGTCAGGCATCCTGGGATAATAACATCCTCCTCTGAACTTGGCCTTTAGTCATTTTGCTTTTTCAGGAACTTGGTGGTCAGATCACAGAGCTCCTACTATAGAGGAACTCTGCTGTAATTGGAAATTCTGGTCCCTATTTCTCTTAGCCATTCTGGCTGGTGTGAGATGGAATCTCAGTGTAGTTTTGATGGCCAAAATGTTAAAGAGTTTTTCATATATTTACTAGCTACTTGTATTCCATCTTTTGTGAACCATCTGCTTACCTCCATTGCCCACTTATTGATTGGAATATATGGCTATTTAGTGTTTAATTTTTTGAGTTGTTTATATATCCTAGGTTTTAATCCTCTGTCAGATGTTTAGTTGGCAAAGATTTTCTCCCATTCTGTGGGCTCTCCCTTTACCCCATTGATTGTTTGCTTTGCTGTGCAGAAGCCCTTTGATTTTATGTAATCCCATTTCTTCGTACCATTTTCTGGGATGGAGTCCTTTTAAGAAAGTACTTGGCTATGCTCATGAGTTGAAATGTGTATCCTATATTTTATACTCATTATTTCAATGTTTCAGGTTTTACATTAAGATATTTGATCCATTTTGAATTGATTTTTGTTCAGGGTGAGAGATATGGATCTTTCACTCTTTTACATATGGGTATCCAGGTTTCTGTAGCACTATTTGTTGAAGAGACCACTTTTTCTCCAATGTATGTTTTTGATA
Source organism: Pedetes capensis (assembly GCA_007922755.1). Lineage (NCBI taxonomy): Eukaryota > Metazoa > Chordata > Mammalia > Rodentia > Pedetidae > Pedetes > Pedetes capensis. The sequence continues at coordinate 3,888 of VMDO01005832.1, read as the reverse complement.
CCTTTGTCAAAGGTCAGGTGGCTGTAGCTCTGTGGGTTTATTTCTGAGTCATCTATTTGATTCTATTGATTATCATGTCTGCTTTTGTGCTAGTACTATACTGCTTTTGGGCCTGCAGCTGTAGCCCTGTGGCATCCAATCCCATCAGATCTCGGAAGCTAAGCAGGGTTGGGCCTGATTAGTACCTGGATGGGAGACCACCTCGGAACACCAGAAGCTGTAGGCTTGGGAGAAGGACCTGGCAACCCCCTCCCAAAAATCAATCTGCCATTGAAAACCCTATGAACAGCAGAGAAGCACTGACAATAGTGTTTTCCCTTTTCTACAGAGGGTCGCTATGAGTTGGATACCGACTCGATGGCACCTAACAACAACAACAACATACTACTTTTAGTACTATGGCCCTGTAACAGGATTTGATGTCAGGTATTGTGGTGCCTCCTACATTGCTCTTTCTACTTAGAATTACATTGGCCATTCTGGGTCTTTTTTCGCATAGGATTCCTCTAAGTTTCTTCTGCAGTGCTGGTTTGGTGCCATGAATTATATAAGTTTGTGTTTATCTCAGAAGGCCTTTATTTCTCCATCTATTGTAAAAGGCAACCTTGCTAGTTATAGTAGTCTTGGTTGGCAGTTATTTGCTTCCAGGATTTAAAATATATCATTTCATGCTTTCCTAGCTTTGAGGGTTATCATTGAGAGGTTTTATGTTATTCTGGTGGGCTTGCCTTTGTAGATGAGCTGGCATTTTTCTCTTCCAGCCTTTAAAATTGTTTCTTTGCTTTGTAGTTTAAGCATTCCAACTATAATGTGTTGTAGAGAGCATCTTTCTGGTCATGTCTACTTGGGGTTCTGAATGATTCTATTGTTTGGTCGCCTACTTATTCCCCTAGATTCAGAATGTTTTCTGCTATTATTTCATTGAATAAGTTTTCTATGCCTTTATATTTAGTCTCAATTCCTTTCTCTATACCATGGATTCTTAGTTTACATCTCTTCACTTTGTGTCATGGTTCTTGGAATTTGTACTCATATTCCTTTTTTATTTTCTGTGTTGGTATCTGAGTGTAGTATTTCTTCTGTTTCATCTTCCATACTTTATATTCTTTCATTTGCTTGATTTAATCTGCTGATTTTACTTTCTACTGTGATTTTTATTTGGTTTGTGTTTTTAATTTCTAACATTCATTTGATTTTTTTCCAAGATCTCAATCTCTTCACTGAAATTTTCTTCTAAGTTAGATATTTTTTCCTTTTTTGGTCAAGTATATGAATTTAATTGGTCATCTAATTTATCTGCTTATTTGTGTTTTCTTTGAGACCACTTATCATTTTTATAAGTAGACTTTTGAATTCTTTGTCTGGCATTTTAAGCATTTCAGTATGCTTTCTGTTATTGAGGAGTTATTGTAATTTGGAGGATTCTTGTCATCTTGCTTTTTCATATTTCTTGTATTTATGAACTGGGTATTTTGCACCTATTAGGATGGTTGACTCTTCCTGCTTTATTTGTATGTCTTCTTGGTGCACAGTCTTCTCTTGACTTCTTGATTCCCAGTATCACTCAGAGAGGACAAAAGAATCTTTTGCTAGAGTAACAACTCCAATGAAAACAATATTTATATTTACAATTAAACTAATTTGAAGCTAGTGAATATTTAATAAATTACCCAAGGAAAGAAAATGGTAGAGATAGCATAGAGTAGGTTTTAGAGTTAGACATTAGTTTTTGGTAAATATATCAGTAGCAAAAGGATGAAAATCAGAGGTGGTGGTGGAGGAAGAGGAAAAGAAAGAACAGGATCTGATAGGAGAAAGAGAAAATATCAGCTAGAGAGGATAGTGTTAAGAGAGTAAGAAAAGCACAGATGAAAATATACATCTACTTGTACATTACAGAAAAAATATTTATCAGGTTAGGTAAGCATTACAAGAGGTATAACAAATGCAAACATAAAAGTTCTTTTTCTTAACCAATATATTTGGGGTCAATTAACATTGAAAGCACTATAATCAAATAGCTAGGATAACCTAAAAGGAAATCAGATTAAGAATTTGAAAAATGGAAAGAAAAATATCTTAAAGAAAGAAAAAGTAAGAGAAAAATATCTGGATATGAGTGTTTCTTTTCCTGTCCACTGTGGCACAGCCCCATCTAGGCATCTACCAAGCAGGATCTGCCTGAGAAATCTCACCTCGTAGGTGGAGGATGTCCAGTAGGATTTGCAGCAGCTGCCACAACCCCAACCAAAGTTAAGTCTACAAACTATGAGTGCATCAAGTGCACCCTCCTAGTTTCTCAACATATAAACTCCCCAGGCACTGCTGCCTATGATACCAATGTATCCATGGGCATCACTGAAACCAAGTTTATAAACCATGGGTGTACTTCCTAGTTTCTTAGCACATACACACTTCAGGAATACACACTACTGTCACTGGGGCAGTGGATGTCATTGACGTTAAAGTTGCAGAGTACAAGTGCACTTCACTGGTTTCTCAGCACTTATGCCCTCTGGACATCCTGACAGCACTGCTACTTCTATTGTCATGGCCATGGATGCAGTACAAATCAAATTTATAGAGGGTGGACACAGTTCTCTTGTTTCTCAGCCTAAATGCACTCTGGGCATTCAGGCAATGCTACGTCCATCACCATAGCCTCATGCACCTCCCAAGTTGAATTTACAAAATGCAGGTGCACTTTCCTGTTTTCTCAGCACTAGGCACTTCAGGTATTGCCTCCCCTCTGGGAGTGATTGGTGGAGACTGCAGATTTGTGTCCCTTGGCTCTCTGGTGCATACTCAGTCCTCTTGCGTCCAACCCCAGTAGCTCAGTTTAAGGGAGTCTGCTTCCTTGGATGATGATACTTTACAGTGTTTCTCTGAGCTTGGAGAAGTGTCAAAGCAGATTTTTTTTTTCTCTAATGCTAACCTTTTGCTCTGGGATGGTTGCTGTTAACTTGGACCTCTCTCCAAGCTGAATTTCGAGCTTATAAGAGCTATGGGGTTCTTTTTGCCTGGCTGAAGTAATTAACTTGTAGCAGGCTGAATCCTCCCTTTCTTCTGCTGGGGTTAGAGATGGTGTGTGGGCTCATGCCATTTTATTTGTTCTGTTCCAAAGTGTCTTTGGCTGCATGCTTTCAGTTCTGCTGATATCTTTATAGTATATTCTGCTGCACTCTATATATTTTTTTCTCCAGGAGTTTCAGTTTCTCTATTATTACTCTGGGATTTTTCATCCCCAGAGTTACAGAAAGACTGCTTCTAATATGCTATCTTGATCTCCCCTTTTAGTCACATTTCTTTTCCTCCTTCCAAGAGAAAACTATTGCTGGTAACCATTTTTTTTTTTCTTGCTTTTATTTGTAGTTCGATTACTAATGTATTGTTGTTGGGTGCCATTGAGTTGGATCCGACTCTTCGAGATCTTGTGTTCAAGAGAACACGGTGTGACCCATTTTGTCACATCGCTGGCACGGACCACGAGGCCTATTGCTATTCTCCTCGGATCGTTCCTCCCTCCTCTCTTTTCTGGGCCCTTCCTGCCCTTTTAGGCATTCCCGCCACCAATGTCCTTTCTCCCCGCAGTTATTACATCTGCCAGGTCTCCTGTCTTTGAATCTCTCTGGAATTGCGGTAAAGGCCTTAGCGATGCTGTCTGCCGTTTGGTCAGTGAAGGCTCTGGCCATGACTGTGGCGATTTGGGTTGTGGAACCCACATCCTGTGTGGCCACAATCCAATCCTCCAGCGTTCCATTCTTTAGGCCCTGGCAGGCTTGCCTGCAGTCATTGGACATGCCATCCCACACCAAGTGCTTAAGTAGTTCTGCCTTTGCACCTTCATGAATAACCTTATGCTCCAGACTCTTATTAACCCTGTCAACA